>JANBVO010000072.1:0-103409 GCA_030052745.1 Pleurostoma richardsiae
CAAGCTGTGCCGTGTGTGGTGGGGTCGCTGAAGAAGGAGGCGTTACCTTATTGTCGTCGTTTGTTTATCGGGGATAAGATCTGGGATCCGGAGGGTTTTGAGTTGCGCTTCACTGAGGGAGTCCACGGGCTGACATGATGGCGCTTGCGCCGGCAACGCTTAGGTCCCCGAGCTGCTCGGGACGATCCAGAACGAGCTCGGCATCCGGAAGTGGCTGGAGGACCAGGGCCACACGCTGGTCACCACCCACGACAAGGACGGCGAGGATTCGACCTTCGATAAGGAGCTGGTCGATGCCGAGATCATCATCACCACCCCGTACGTTGCCGTGGTCCCCTTGCCCCTGCTCTGCCCTTCCCTTCGCTTGGAGAGATAAAAAAAAACATGTCTGACACTGTCTGCGCCTCTCCAGCTTCCACCCCGGCTACCTGACCGCCGAGCGCCTCGCCAAGGCCAAGAAGCTCAAGCTCGCCGTGACGGCGGGCATCGGCTCCGACCACGTCGACCTCGACGCGGCCAACAAGACCAACGGCGGCGTCACCGTGGCCGAGGTGACGGGCTCCAACGTGGTGTCGGTCGCCGAGCACGTCGTCATGACCATCCTGACCCTGGTGCGCAACTTCGTGCCCGCCCACGAGCAGATCCAGGCCGGCGACTGGGACGTCGCCGCCGTGGCCAAGAACGAGTACGACCTCGAGGGCAAGGTCGTCGGCACCGTCGCCGTCGGCCGCATCGGCGAGCGCGTCCTGCGCCGCCTCAAGCCCTTCGACTGCAAGGAGCTGCTCTACTACGACTACCAGCCGCTGAGCCCCGAGAAGGAGAAGGAGATCGGCTGCCGCCGCGTCGACAGCCTCGAGGAGATGCTCGCCCAGTGTGACGTCGTTACCATCAACTGCCCGCTGCACGAGAAGACCCGCGGCCTGTTCAACAAGGACCTGATCGCCAAGATGAAGCCCGGTATGTTCTTGATGCCCCCCTCCCTCCTCTCCCCCTTTTCTCGATGTGCCTTCTGGAGACAAGAGCGGTAGCTGACGCGCAGAACCCAGGTTCCTGGCTCGTCAACACTGCCCGCGGCGCCATCGTCGTCAAGGAGGACGTCGCCGAGGCGCTCAAGACCGGCCACCTGCGCGGCTACGGCGGCGACGTGTGGTTCCCGCAGCCGGCGCCGCGCGACCACCCGCTGCGCTACGCCAAGAACCCCTTCGGCGGCGGCAACGCCATGGTGCCCCACATGAGCGGCACCTCGCTCGACGCCCAGAAGCGCTACGCCGCCGGCGTCAAGGCCATCCTCGACTCGTACCTGGCCGGCCGCCACGACTACCGCCCCGAGGACCTGATCGTCCACCAGGGCGACTACGCCACCAAGGCGTATGGCCAGCGGGCGAAGAAATGAGGGGGGAGAGAATTCGCGGTGGGCCTTAGTCTTGGGGGGGGGAAACCTGAGAGGTTCAAGTCGAGGTGGATGGGACTTTTTTCAAGGGACCGTGTGGAGGACGGGAGAAAGTTTCATGGACAGACTGACGGCAATGGTTGATCTGTTCCTGCCCCAGCAATGTATGTAAGGCGCCGGGAAAAGTGCGCTTTCATCAATGAATCATGGCTCAAGTTCAAGTACCTCCCTCACGCGAGGAATGATCAGGAACCGTGAAACGTCCACCGGCTATGTCGAATGATATCTATTCTTTCATCTTGCACCTCCGTACGGTTTGTCGCAACAAATTTGCCATGGCAGACCTGCTATTCTATGCAAATCAGCTCTAGCTTTCAGAGGGTCTCCACCTCTGCTCATTATATATATATATACACGTGCTGGCCACCCACGCAGACCGCCTTGACGGATTTCTTCACTTCCGCCAGCGGCTCCAGAACTTCCACCACGGCCTCGCCTCCTCCCCGCCGCGCTCGCGCTTCCTCCCGCCGGACCCCCTGCCCTTGACGCGCAGGAAGTAGACGGGCACGCCCGCCGCGACGAACGCGACGACCAGCACTGTCTGCAGCGGCTGCGCGAAGACCGCCCTGCTGAGCAGGAACAGGCTGACGCAGCAGAAGATGATGGGCGTGGTGATCCACGTCCGGTAGGGCCGCTCCAGCCGGGGCTCCCGCACGCGCAGCACGATGAGCCCCAGCACGGTCAGGAAGTAGAACGTGTAGCCCGCGACCCCGTAGAACGTGAGGAGCGTGCCGAACTCCCCGACCAGCACGTACACCGCCGTCAGCGCCCCGTTGAGCACGAGCGCGTAGATGGGCGTGAAGAAGAGGCCCGTGTCCTCGTCGCCCACGAGGCGCGCGAGCCGCTTCGAGAACCAGTTGCGCGTCCGCGTCGACGAGAGGTGCCCGTGGTCCGGCGAGCTGGAGCCGGCGCCGATCTGGCCGAACAGCGCCGGGATGTAGCCCTCCTTGCCGGCCACGTAGACGAGGCGGCTGCTGGTGAAGGTGGAGCTGTTGAGAGCGCCGAAGCACGAGGCGCTGACGATCAGGGCCAGCACCAGGGATCCGATGGGCCCGAACACCTTGGCGCCGAACATGACGGCGACGGTGTTGGATGAGTTGATTGTCGCTAGCGGGAGGACGAGAAAGTAGGCGACGTTGGCAAGAACATAGGAAAGGATGACCAGCGGCATGGCCGTGTGTATTACTCGAGGGAGATCCCGACTCGGGTTGCGGAACTCTCCGACAACGTAGTTTGTCTTTGTTTGCATGTTAGCTCGGGGAGCAGATTGTACGTAGCTGGAGGTGCTCACATTATCCCAACCGTCATATGCCCAAAGCCCTGCATATAACGCCACCGCCCAAGCCGATGCATCCATTTTCGTGCCTTCGAACCACTCGTGGTTCTTCCAGTCCAAGTTCGCCGTTCCCGAGAACGAGTAGCCGGTGATCGCCACGACAATGCCCGTAACAGTAACTCCAATCAGTGCAATGAACTTCATAAACATCAGAATGTCATTAATTCGCGTGCCGAGCTTTGTGGACACGCAATTCATGAACGTGACGACGAAGAGCCCGACGAGCGCAACGGCCTTGTTAATCCAGGGGTTCACCGTCTCCGCCTCGGGGCCGATGACAGCACGCACGAGATACTCCCCCATGATGATGGCAATGATGGCAGCGCCCCCGGGCTTCAACACCAGCACGGCAGACCAGGTGAATAGGAAACCGGCCAGCTCTCCGAGGATCTTGGCCAGGTACACCTGGGCACCTCCATTGAGGGGGATGGCGCCGCCTAGCTCTGCGTAACTCGCCGCACCTGTCCACGCCAGCACACCGGCTATGACCCAGACTATCAGGGCAGCTCCAGGCGACCCCACGTTGAAATTGACCTGACTCGGCGCCGAAAAGATGCCGGACCCGATGATGAGCCCGACAATGAGTGACAAGCCGTTAAGGTACGTCAATGTCTTGTGTTTCTCGAGAGAGCCCCCGCCAAGCCCACCACTTGGTTGAACGGTCGAGGTCGGAGCGCCGATCGGAGCATAGCCACCAGCGGCTGTGGAGGACAGCGGGAAGAGGTTGGCACTAAAGTCGAAGCCGGAGGAGACAGAAAAGGACCGGCTATGATAGTCAGGACGCCCGCTCGCTGCGGCAGGATTGCCTGCGTCTAAGGGGTCATCTTGTTCGAGGGAGAGCTTTCGGGATGAGGAGATGCTCGGCCGAGAATCGGTGTCGACCGTGTCTGCAACGTTGTCGGAGCTTGCGAGTGATGCGAGTTCCAGGGAGTCGCGGGTATGCGGTTGGAGGTTGGAGGAATAAAGGGGAGGCATTTCAAAGAGGTCGTCGGGCGAAGGGCGACAGCACTCGGCGGTTCGTCAAGGCACTGTTTCTTCCTGCCTGGTCCAGCCCGGTATCAACAGTCATGCGTATCGATCGAGAATCTCGACCATGATCGCCTTCCCAGCGTTCTTCGTCGTCTAATGCCTGAGTCCGCCGCAGGCGAAGCAGGGGCTCGAGAAAATGCCCGCGGAGACGTCTTCGAGCAGGGCGACTGACTAAGGGTGGGCGGATGAGCGGAGCCGTCGTCGAACTGAACAGGCTGTAGTCCGTACTCCGTATGGAAACTGGCGAGCCCTGTGTGTGCAGACTCGGGATGAAATATGTACGAAAAAAGTCCAGTACGGGCTGTGAAGGGGAGGATTAAAGGAGAAGGAGTCGAAGCTGCTTAGGGGAGGAAAGATGGAAATGCTACCCAGCGCAAAAGGCGATGATGTTCATCACCCCTGTCCGGCGAATAGAAATCCTCGGCCGCTGGCGGCGTTGCAGTAAGGAGTGGTCTGTGCGCTCCCTGTATTTCACGGCATTTACGACGTTTGTTAGACAGATTTGGGAAATAAATACTTTTAAGTTAAATCAAGGGACCAGGACCAGCCGTGACCTTGTTGGTGCTATACTATGGTAAGGTACCTAAGGTACTGTACTTGCGGATCCATGGATGATCCGTATTTCTTGTCGATAATTATTCCTTAACCTAGATACCTGAGATACATACTCACAAAATATGAAGATTCGTACGACTCTGGGCTTTGCATAACATCTTGACGCTCCACGTGCTCTGTCCAGCCAGCTTCTGGCCGAATACGGTAAAAGAACAGGTGACAAGCGCGCGGGAGGCTTCTAGGCTTCCCAGGGAGCTCCCTCGTCACCCCAGTGCTCAGTGGTGGTGGTGGGGCGGAAAATGGAAATGTCCTAGCTCCGGTCCCTAGCAGATAGAGCTCCCCGGCCGTCTCTGCCGTGATGAAAATCAACTGATCCGCGCGACACCGGAGTCGACAGCTTCTCCCTCCTTCAACAATCATGATACCGCCATGTCTCTTGTCTATGGGAGTTCCATAGGCCGCTCTCTGCCCAGCTTGGGCGTCTCCTACGCAATCCTCACCAGGACTCTGTCCTCCAGGTGTTTCGCGTCATGCCGTCCTTTGGTGAAGCTGTCGCCGCTGTCCGCGCGCTGGTCCAGTCACCTCAGCTACGCCGACAACAAGCTTAACCTGCCCGCGCTGGATTCCAAATGGAGGCAGAAATGGGCCGCCATCAAGGCTGCTGCTCCCGTCGAGCCCAATGGCTCCAAGGACGGCATGTATATCCTGCCCATGTTCCCGTACCCGTCGGGGTCCTTGCACATGGGCCACATCCGAGTCTACACCATTGCCGACGTCCTCGCGAGGTATCGCGCCCTTCAAGGATATAACGTGATGCTGCCCATGGGCTGGGATGCCTTTGGCCTTCCAGCCGAGAATGCGGCCATCGAGCGAGGCGTCAACCCTGCCAGGTGGACCAAAGCCAACATTGCTCGCATGAAGGAGCAGCTCCAGTTCATGAATGGGAACTGGGACTGGGCCCGTGTAAGCCAGCTCCGGTTGCTCTACTCTCACTCGACTAGCTAACAAGATTCTTGCAGGAACTGGCGACCTGTGACCCCGAGTTCTACAAGCATACCCAGAAGATCTTCCTCATGCTGTATGAGAAAGGCCTGGCATACCAGGCCGAGGCGGAAGTCAACTACGACCCGGTGGACAAGACTGTCCTGGCGAATGAACAGGTTGATGCGAATGGCTGTTCCTGGAGGTCCGGGGCCAAGGTCGAGAAGCGCCGCCTGAAACAGTGGTTCTTCCGCATATCCGAGTTCCAGGAGGCACTGCTCAGGGACCTGGAGGTCCTCGCCAAGGACAATGCTTGGCCCGAAAGAGTGCTCACCCAGCAGAAGAACTGGCTTGGAAAGTCCACGGGCGCCATGATCAAGTTTCCGGTCCTTGCTTACGACCAGGATGTGCACGCTGCCATTGAGGTTTTCACTACTCGGCCGGACACTCTGTTTGGCGTCCAGTACATTGCTCTTGCTGCAACTCATCCCGTAGTCGCCAAGTTGGCTAAGAGCGACCCGGAGCTGCAGGCTTTCCTCGACACATTGCCTGGTTTGCCCCCCGATTCGAAGGTTGGTTACATGCTCCCTCACCTGAGAGCCATCAACCCTCTTGCCTACCATGAAGAGTCCCCGGATGCTGTCAAGCAATCCCTTCCCGTCTATGTTGCGCCATACGTGCTTGGTGACTACGGGGAAGGCGCTGTTATGGGCGTCCCGGGACATGATATTCGTGACCATGCATTCTGGAAGGAGCATCACAAGGATGAGCCTGTTCGTGTCGTGCTCGGTGCTTCTGATGACGAGTCTACTACCGCGATGCTGAATGAGCCCTTTGTCGAGCATGGTATCTTGACTGAACATAGTGGTCCTTTCAAGGGCAAATCATCTCAAGAAGCCGCCGAAATGCTAGTCAAAATGCTCGAGACTGCCGGACTAGCGAAGCCTGTTGAGAAGTGGCGGCTACGAGACTGGCTGATCAGCCGCCAGAGATATTGGGGAACACCCATTCCTATTATCCACTGCGACTCATGCGGTGCTGTGCCTGTACCTGAAGATCAACTGCCGGTGGAACTGCCAGAAGTTGACGATCATTGGGCCGAAGGCAAGACTGGCAATCCTTTGGAGAATGCTGATGAGTGGCTGCACACCACCTGCCCCAAATGTGGCGGGCCTGCTAAGAGAGACACGGACACCATGGACACCTTCGTTGACTCGAGCTGGTATTATATGCGCTTTATTGATCCTCACCACAAGAAGGAGCCTTTCTCGGCTGATATGGCTAAATCGCTGCTCCCGGTCGACCTCTACATCGGCGGTGTTGAGCACGCAATTCTCCACCTGCTCTATGCCCGGTTCATCTACAAGTTCCTCATGGAGTCTCATCTGGGTGCCGAGTCACCAGAAGTTATTCATGAGCCCTTCGCACGGCTTGTGACGCAGGGTATGGTACATGGAAAGACGTACAGCGACCCAGACACTGGGCGTTTCCTCAGACCAGACGAGGTCGATCTCACGGACCCGCAGCCGAAGGTCCTTGCTACCGGGAAGACGGCGACGGTCAGCTACGAGAAGATGTCAAAGTCCAAGTACAACGGTGTCGACCCGACCGAGTTCATTTCCAGATATGGCGCGGACGCCACGCGCGCCCACATGCTCTTCCAAGCGCCTGTGAGCGAGACTGTCAACTGGGACGAAGAGAAGATCTCTGGTGTGACGCGCTGGCTCAGCCGAGTCTGGGACATGGTGCTGCGGGCTGGAAAATGGTGGACCGACGACGACGGTAGATCAGTCAAGGACGACCTGATCGAGCGCGCGAAGCACGTCGACATGATGGATGAAGCTCAACTAGCTAAGTGGGATGCTGATTCTGCAGTGTGGCGCCAGCTGCAACAGACCATTGAGTCCGTCACGGCGTCGTACACCGAGGTCTACTCGTTGAACACAGTCATTTCCGATCTGATGATTCTTAGCAATGTCATCGCCTCCAGCTCTCATGCTGAGCCCATGATCCGCAGAGAAGCGCTCTCAGCGCTCATCCGCATGCTCGCGCCCATCACCCCGGCATTCGCAGATGAGTGCTGGACGGTGCTCCACCAGACATCGCACTCGCTCTTCCAGTCCGCGGCCTTCCCCGTCCCGGACGGCACGCTCGCCGTCCTGCAGCCGAGGAAGCAGAGCTGCGCGGTGCAGGTGAACGGCAAGCTGCGGTGCGTGGTGGACATCCCGCAGTCGCCGAACATGGAGGGCGACGAGCTCAAGGGCTGGATCGTCGACGAGATCCTCAAGACGGAGGAGGGGCAGGCGAAGCTGGGCAGCGGCAAGTTTGACATTCGGGCCGCCAAGAAGGCTGTTGTTGTCAGGGATGGCAAGCTTGTAAATTTTGTACTTTAGATTATGTTGAGATGCGAATGAGAGATACCCGGGTTTTCCTTAAGCTCTTTTCTGTGCACTTCCCTCGCTCAGGTATCCCATTTTCCGTACCGTATCAGGACTGACCGCCCGTGTCCGCTTCCCCTGATCGGTATCTCCACCCCATCAACCTTCGCAGCCGTCTCTTCAACCTCCTCCGGCACAGCATCCGGCCAGTCCCGCCAGATCTCCACCGCCGGCCCCTGCTCCGAGGAGGCCGCCTGCCTCGCCGCCATGCCCGCCACCCTGAGCGCCTGCGCCATATCCCCGACCTCGACCAGCACCAGCCCCGGCCGCAGCGCGGCGCCCACGTCCAGCAGCCGCGCGTAGAAGACGTCCTCGGGCGCGCACCGCGTCGCGTAGCCCGCCCGCGGGCCGGGCACCTGCGCCAGCTTCGGCTCGTAGTTGCGCACCGAGCGCGCGGTGCCGCGGGCGAAGCCGGCGTGGGAGATGTACGGCGGGTTGCAGGTGATGATGTCCCAGCGGCGAGCCTGCAGGGACGCGACCAGGTCGTCGGAGAAGAGGTCGCCCTGGTCGAACTGGAGGGCGCGGGCTCCTCCCTGGTCCTGCGGGCGCTGGCTGTCACCCCGGTTCGGAGGGAGCATATATCCCATGCGGACGTTGCGAATGGCGTTCTCGCGCGCCAGGGCGACGGCCTGGGGCGAGATGTCGATGCCGCGGACGTGCAGGCCTGGGAAGGAAGGGGCTAGGAGAGCGTAGAGGAGCAGCGCAATGCAGCCTGTGCCGGTGCAGAAGTCTACGATGCTGAGGCCTGGCTGGTGAGAAGCCCGCCGGCCCAGAATTCCTCCCCTGACGAGGCTGGCCAGGTGTGTGGTGTACGCCTCCGGCTCGGGCCGTGGGATGAGGACGCCCGGCCGGCATTTGATGTCCAGCGGGCCGAAGGGCTGGCTGCCCAGGACGTACTGCAGTGGGACGCCCCTCCCACGGAGGCGGCACAGCCGGGCGACTTCGCGCTCAGGACGCGCTGCAGGGCTGGCGCTGGCGCTGGCGCCGACGTGCTCGCGGATCCATCGCAGCTCGTTGACGGCGGAGGGCAGATCTCTGCATGCCGGGAGAAGGGCGGCGGCGTTGGGGGAGATGCTGTACGCCGTCCGCAGCAGGGAGGGCGGGAGCCGGGGCATTTGGCTACCGGCGTGGCATGTCCTTCCTCACTTCTGCCTCCTTTTTGAAACCCCTTTTCTGGACCGTCAATCTTCTATCGTACACCCTGATGGGCACGGTTCCAGCGAGTGTCATCCAGTGTGGGTACAGCCGATTTAGTGAGTCAGCAGCCACGGTCCCCGGTCTCGGTCGCTGACAGTGCCAGCAGCATCACAGCGACAACAAATGCTGACTAACCGATCCCTCGTAAGATACTGTCCATGCATGATGCCTTAATCTCTAACATTCTACCGTGCCTTAATCATCAGCATCTACCGTTTCTTCCAGAATAGAAGGAATTCAGGTTAAAGGTTACTACAGCCCCGTCACGGTGTAGTATGCACCTTTTGAAGTCGTGAGCCCATCCAGTCTTAGTTCCATCTACAGATAACCGCAAAGCCGGAAGACTTGCAACATTGAGCCACAGTTGATTGTATTAACGAGCTCTGAAGCCATCATTCTCTTGTAGTACTTAGTGAACGTCTCACCGTCGACGTCACACTGAGAGTCGCGATACAGATATAATTGAGTCCTGCCTGCCTGAGGACAGTTCTTCAGAGATATAAGTGTCTTCTCGAGTTAGGTGAGTCGTCTCCGCTTGCCCTTCGGGTTGTTTGTCCATATAGTTGACAATCTAATTCTTGCGGGTAAGTGACTTTGCCAAGCTTCCACAGATGCCCTTTAGTCAATACGGCAACAGTGAGAGATGGGTCGGCGAACTCAAAATGCCGCGAAACGCGACCTCCTTCTGGTCCTCTCCAACCGATCCTGCGCGAAAGTTGTACGTCCTGCCTTTCAATTTTTACGTCACGAGATCAACGACATAGCCTGTATTGGCATCTACTCTGAGCGGATTCATGCCTAATCGCTTGAAAGATTTTGGTAAGCTGTTTGAACCACACACGCCACGCGCTGCCATCGGACAGAGAAAACTGATGTCTTCTTTGTTTGATGAATGTTTCCCCCACGTAGGTTGTATGATGAATGATTGGTAGTGGTAAACGTGTCGGAGCAATTATTACAGGCTTGATTCCATAGGTAATATGCTCAAGTTTAATCAGGAATCGTCCTGATTAATAGAGTATGAAAACGGAAGGCAGTACGAATGGAGCGGTGTCGATTGAGATCCGGTTCCCTTGTGAACGTCTGCTCACAGCCTCACTCTGGGTAATTCAAGCCCTTTCGTCGCTCTGTGGAGCGCTCTGGTTGCTTGGTGCATGATCGATGGCCTCTTTCACCTCCACCCTGAGTTATATACTCTAGGGTTCCGCAATGGATACCAGGACCAGTAGTATTGTCGGGGGCTTCTTGGGCTTCGCCATGTTCTTGTCGAAGCGGATTTTAGACCAGTGAAGCGATTTGAGACTGCCACTTCAGAATGCCTAGGTCCATGCTCGTTCTGACTTGGTGTAGTAAAAGTGCGTCAGATGGTCATTTTTTATGTAAGTTCAAGATTCATCGTTTGATGGTTACCACCATGTCTTGTAAGCCAGGGACATGGCGGGCTTCTCCTTGGATGATTCCCGCCAATTAGAAGCTTGCCCTGTCTCTGAGGTACGAAAGTAACATCTCGTAGGCGCTGCGTTACTTGAACATAAGCTTGAATTTCATAGTGTTATCTAAAGCACTTATTGAGCTCAAGAGCCGAAATGGAGGAAGGTCAGTTCCCCAGAGTTGTGTCCCAAAACGATTGTATCGCTGTTCACAGCCAAGGCATCAGTTCTGTAATCTTTAGGTAGCCAAAGAAGATCGCTCTCATCTCGAGTTATCCACTCTTCGTCAACGAACAACCCATACTTCAATGGCTTCTGGGCTTGGCTGAAGTCTTGTCGATACGACCCTGGAGAGACTCCGAGACATCCGCGATCCGTCTTGAGGTGTTGGCCATCCTCCGAGAAGGCGATAGCGCCACGGAGATGGAGATAGAATTCGAGCGCGACTTGTTGCTGCCCCGTTTTCGTAGACCAGAGTCGTATTGTTTTGTCGCTAGAAGCTGATGCAAGGACATGCCCGTTCGGGGAGAAGGCGAGGGCGTAGACGTCGCTCTGATGGCCGCTAAGAGTATGTTCGTGTGTCTTCGTTTCTACTTTCCAGAGCCAGACACTGCCATACTTTGTGGCTGACGCGAGGTATTTGCCATCTGGTGAAAAGGCAATCGCGTTGATGGGATGAGTGGACGTCGAGACAATGCCATCATACGTGAATGTTTCATCGTGTATGCCCGTCTCTACATCCCAAGTCCACACACCAAAAATATCTTCAGCTGAGGCGGCAAGTTTCTTTCCATCCGGCGAGAAGGCCACAGTATGGATTGATCCCCCACCGCTCTGAAGCTTATGTCTCCATGTCCCTGTTTCTATTTCCCACACCCGGATTGTACCATCATGCGAAGCCGATGCAATTGTCTTACTATCCGGTGAGAAGACAATAGCATGGATCCAGCTCTCATGACCCTCGAGCACTCGTTTATGCGCACCTGTTGCTGCATTCCAGAGGCGAATCGTCCAATCGATTGAAGCTGATGCAACTATTTGGCCGTCTGGGGAGAATGCAATGGTAGTGACTGGGCTGTTATGGCGCTCTAAGGTCTGCTCGTGTCTATATGCCGTATTCCAGAGGCGGACCGTATTTCCTACAGCTGACGCAAGCAGTGTTCCATCAGGCGAAAAAGAAATATCCTCAACCGAATCAACACTACCATCTGCGAGTGTTTGTCTATGTGTACCCGAATCTGCGTCCAGGAATTGAATAGTTGAGTCATGCGAACACGTCGCGACTATTCTGCCATCGGGCGAGAAGGCGATGGCATTAACTTCGTTGTCATGAATTCGAACCTCGTGCCTTGGCAAGTCATCCTGCATATTCCAAAGCTGGATGGTGCAATAATACAAGCCTAAAGCGAGAATTTCGTTATTATTTGGTGAGAAGGCGACATCGTTAATCCAAGGTGTATCGACCTCGAGTGTTTTTTTATGTGTACCGGTAGTCAGATCCCAGAGCTCGACGACATTCTCGGAGGCAGATGCAAGTCTTTTGCCATTTGGGGAAAAGGCAATGACCTTGGCCTTTGCGTCCCCCAGTGTCTTGACATATGTGCCCGTCTCCGCATCCAACAGTCGGACGCCGTTTGAAGCCAACGCGAGTATCTTGCCGTCCGGTGAAAATGCAATGGCCCAAGCTCCGTATCCTTCGAGCGCTCTTTTCTGTGTCCCTGTGGCAACATGCCAGAGCCGGACTGTATTGTCGGATGAGGCCGACGCAAGTGTGTTGCCGTCAGGTGAAAAGACAACAGCACGAACCCAATCGGTGTGACCCTTTAGAATCTGCTTCTGCACTCCCGTTCCCGTATTCCAGAGCCGAATTTCGCAATCGTATGAACCCCCGGACGCAAGAATCTCGCTGACTGGTGAGAAGGCGACGCAACAGACATGGCCGCTGTGTCCTTCGAGCACCTGTACGCGTGAGTCATCTATGATGCCCTGGGGATTTTTGATAAACTGGAGCCTTTGATGCCATAGCTTCTTCCTGACCTCGCTTGTAGTTGGAGTGAACAGAATCGCAGAGCCATAGATTTGTAGCGGAGCTCGATCTATAATCGACCCATGACTTCTGATAAATCTCTCGGCATCTTGTAAGAACGAAACAAGTGCACAGGATACGTCTGGTTGTGACTAGAAGCTTTAAGTGACGGAAAATTACAATCACGGCGCCAGTACATACCTGCGCAATGCGTAGGAGCTTTCTTATTGACTCTGCTCCATCTGAAAGGAGCTCAATGAGAGATAGAATCTCAACCCAGCGTAAGAAGAACTCCCCCAGGAACTTGAACACTGGGCCCTCATCTGTAAGGTCTTGTCTACACTCGGAGCTCGGGCCGTGGTCGTTGTCGAAGCAGAGATGGCGGGCCCAGAAGACACAGGAGTATAGTACCGGAGCTAGGTCCAGATCGGGCGGTTGCATGCCTTTTGTATTCCGTCTGAAAGAAAGGCTGTATGAGTTCTTCACTAGCATCGAGGACATGGCATGAATGGAGCGCCTGCTGATATCCACATGCCCAGGCGCAACCCCTCTCTTCTGATGCTTGATAAGGTATTCCTTGGCCGACTGGTGAACCGGCTCGACTATCTTCCCATTGACTATCAGAAATGAGCCACATTTCTCGACAATATTCTGAGGGTCAATCTTGGATGGCAAGCCGGCGACGACGGAGAGCTCGCAGAGGGAGAGTGGACGATATGCAAGAGAAACAGCCACCAAGGCGTTCTTGCAGTATTCAGGATCTCTCATTCTCCCTTTCTCAATGCCCCGCATGATATGGCTGTACAGCTCTGACAAATCAGAGGGGATCTGTGCGATAATATCTTCAGCATACCAGCCCTCAACAGATTCGAGCTCCTTGAAGACGAGAGCCACCCAAAGGAACGTGTTGTTGGCTCCTTGACGAATGGCATCTGCGATTCGTATCAAAGTACGCTCGTCGTAACCGTCCCTTCCACCCAGGAACGAGAGCTTGTAGTCAATATATGCGGCGACTGGACGTGCCAGATTCCGCGCGTCCAGCCCGAGGATGGTTCCCGCAATGTGCTGATTCTTCAGACTGACGGTCGGACGGCTCGATACTAGCCATTTGACCTTTTCTGAATGATCGAGTGATTTCGAGATGAGATCAATGAGGTCTGACTGTCCTTCCCCACACTCGTCAAGAGCATCGACCACAAAATATACGGCGGACAGCTGAGGGTCTTCTATCATACTGAAGAAAGCTTTGGACAGGGCGATGAAGGCATTCCTATCGTTGAAGAGATCGGCCCCTGATCCTTTGTACTCCTCAAGGAGATGCGATATAAGATGTGGCTGCTGCACAAGCAGGAGCCACATTAGAGACCTCAGAACAGCCGTGGCAGTTTTCAGAGCCACGTCCATGCCTTCGCAGAAGAAAAATGAAAGCTTAGCTGCCAGGAAGGCTGGCTGACGGGAGAGTTCGCGGATGATGCCGATCATGAGCATCGACTTTCCCGTGCCAGCGTTTCCTCTTATCCATAGCAGCCGACGCGACGAGAAGTCAGGGCTGCCGTCGTCCCAGTTGGTGAACGCTGCATACTCCTGGGTGTCAAAAACCCACCGGTATGCATCATCGAAAAGCTTGTCCTTGTTCTTCTCGATTCTATCCATGTCGTCTTGCGGATCAAGGACGCGGAGATCTCGGCGGCAGGCCATCTCAATGTCATCTCTCCGAGCCTCTTTCTGTGCGGTCATCAAATCTTGAAGTGTTTGACAGATGTCCCCCAGCTGTTCCTTCATCTCAATGGAATTCTTCATGAGTGCAGCTAGGGCTTTTCTCGTGTGCTGTCTGACAAATTGGTCCGAATCGGCCTTGACGTCGTCTTCCGCATCCGTGATCCTCTTCAGGTCGCTGTCCCAGTCATCCAGGTTTGCGAGGCCCCGGAGGAACACTAGGGTTGAATTCCTGTAGTAGGAACGAACGCTTTTCATCTGGTAGAGAAGAAGAGTCTTGTAGAGCGAGATTACCCTTTCCTCTAACTGCTGGAGGACGGCTCCGAAAGACTTGTTTCCAACATCGATGCTATCTTCGTCTAGGAGATGTTCAGCAAGGGCGCAGTACCAGTCCATTCTCGCAATGACGTGAGCGATGCCCTCAAGGTTGGATCTTGTCGCCTTCCCAGGATTCGAGAGGATCTGGAGGATATTAGCCGGCGTAAAGATAGGGCACGATGGAAGCGTGTTCACCTGCAGACCAATACAAACACCAGCCCACGGCAGGGCAGCTTGCTGTATGTTCTGGACTGCCAAATCGATCATCCCTTTGGCAGAAAGGACAAATTGGGCGATATCGCCTACTCTTTTTGCAACGCTCGACGTAGAGGAGGCCTTCGCCCGTCCATTCTCCACAAGCTCCTTCATATAGGACTGCCGCCTGATTGGATCTTTGAGGTCATCCGTAGAGGATTCCGGACTCTCAGGCTCCAGAACCTTTATCAGAGTCTTCACATAAGATGCAACGAGCTCTGTGGTGTCTTCATCGCTTTCAAGACTCTCGTAGGCGGCATTCCAGAGCCTCTGAGATACAGAAAGGGCAGGACTCTGCTGCTCTTTAGACTCTGTCGAGGGCTGTGAGTCTTCAGCTCGCGGCCTGACGGCTGAGGTCGAAGGTAAATACAACTGCCCATGGTCGCCGGGAGCTGGGGCCGGCGAGGGGGTCGCACTTCGATGTCCAAAAAGCTTCTCCCGCCACTTCAGGTGTTTTTTAGGCTGCTGTTCAGGCATGGCCTCGATGGGGACATCGGTAGGAAGAGACACCGTTATGCGTAGCGGCGATGGTAAGGGAAGGGCAGAGCCGCCACCTTTTCACTCGGCTATGGCGGACTCCATAGTCCGCGCGCTGCAGCCAACCCGCAGGGCGGCCAATAGAATCTCTTGAGGGAATCGTGGCATCGCCCATATGAAGAGGGCCAGCTCGTGGAACAGGGCTATCTTGCCCGAAGGACCTCGGGCGGTATTCTCGACATGTTCCCCTAGACTCTCCTTGACGTGAATCCGATAAGAACGAGAGGTAGAGGTGCTGTAGCTCCGAGAGGGTTCGGTGCACTTGGAACGCACCTCCGAGTGAGGCTTATCCGCACGCCGATGGAGGCGACGTGCTTGGTCTGTTGGACAGCTCCATACGCTACCGGATGGGCTAGCAGCAGACGGCCCGCCTTGGACGTGGCATCACGGTGCGTGCCCGATCTCTCAGATACGGCTGCGGCATCTGCAGCGACAGCGCTGGGCCCTGGAGACTAAAAGGAGGGGTATTTTCGGGCGCCAATGGAAGAAGTCAGAAGGACTCGAGGTCACCGATGCACAAAAAGCAAGGAAATGGAGTAGTGATAGGCTCACAGCCACGGAAACTGTCAGGAGTTGTAATAACAGAGGTGCCGGAGGAGGGAAAGGACCTACCTCTAGTGTATGGTGTTACAACTAGGTAGCTGCTCCTGTTGTTCGCACACTGGACCTCGTCGCCTGACTCCTGTTCGTTCTCTCCTCTCCTACTTGACTTTATAACACTTTTTAGAGCCTTCAATTTGTAACGAGTCGAGCTTAACCAAACCCCCTAGTGTCATTCTTCCCGAATCTTTCTACTTCTGGATGCTTCCTTTTTTATGCCCAGAATATCCCATGCCGTTGGTTATGTCGCCAGTCTAATGAGCAGCATCTCTGAAGTTGCGTATTTTGGGGAAGTGGAATTCCACCACTGAGTTCGTTTAGTTAGGATAACTATTCCGCGGTTTTTCTTCTACCCCGCTAAGACAGCAATTTACCATGCCAAATGCTAGCAGGTGGTCACCCATACATTCTTTCAAGCTGCATACACGCTCTTCGGGAGACATCGTCAGGGCTCAGTCGTCCAGATAGAAAGAGGGAGGAGGGTTCAGGTATTAATTAACAGAGCTTCAAAATTCACGATCTCAGACTTGCGACGTGTGCCATCATTGGCAGCCGGTCAAAAGAACAGAAGAAATACACCATTTAGCTTCGGCCTCAGCTTCGCCGACAATCTGTCATCACCGGTCGTCACTCGCGCAGAGCTGATTACGACGAGGAGGGGGGGAAGCAGGGTGGTCTAGGCCATTATAGTGCCTACCTATCATAGTACCTATGGACTGTCTTCCAGTTTAGGTTCTCAGTTCCCGTGGCGCTTCTTCAGCAAGATGGATAACTGAAAGTGAATATCCTGGATGGATGGATATGCCAATATCCAGGCCTCCGTAGTAGACCAGCCAATGAGCGATCGGAAAAGTAAGCCACTCGGCGCTGACCAAGGGACCCGGATGGCCGGCCACTTTTGCGCTTCTCGGCCGGGCTCCGTCATCGCCGAAATACTAGGCTCATTTCTTAACAACTGCCACTCCTCTCTCCTTCTTACACCTCCACATCCATACATGCCGCGAACAGCACTGCAGAGGCTGATACCCTAAGACTTGCCGGTGGCCTCACTGGCAGCATAAGTCTCCATGTCTTTCCGCCTGCCTCTGTCGCTCGCGCGGCGCAGCCGGCGGCCACATGGGCCGTCGCTATCGCAGCGGCTCTACAGCGTCAGAGCCAGAGCCAGAGCCAGAGCCCCTCCGTTCCCAGTCGTGCCGAGCTGCCCGTCTCCGACGTGTGAGTGCGCGCCCACGCCAGCGATGCCGGAGGGGCTCGACATAGACCACAAGACGCCGCTCAACGGCCTCATCTCCAATTACAGCCAGCACGTGCTTGTCTGCACCGGCAAGGACGACTGGCCGTCGCGCATCGAGGAGGACAACAGCGGGGACAATTTGGCCGCCGACCTGCGCGAGCTATTTGGTCGCGGCGGCAGATATAGCGATGTGAGTGGGCAAGACAAAAACACAAAACCGCGTCCCCGTCACCTCCGCGGCGGTGTCGCGAGAGAAAGCACAAGAGATCCTTTGGTGAGTGAAGCAGTTTGCTGACGGTAAGTCTCTTCTCCTCTCTGCGTCATCAGCCTTTCCACAATATCTCCGTCCTCAACTCGTCGTTCCCGAGCTCGATCCCCAGGCGGACCGAACTGCAGACCACCTCGGCGTACCTGCTCCCCAGCTTCAAGTACGTGCCATTCCTGCCGCGGGTCTCCTTTGACAGCGTTGAGGCGCTGGCCAGGGGATACCTGCTGCCGGAGCGGTTGCATCCCGCACACGACGGCCTCTCGCCGATACATAGGGACCGGCTGGTGCGAAAGCCTGTGTTCCGGGAGCTGTTATGGGGTGTCCGGGACGTGGACGACATCATGGTACTCATATGCGGACATGGGGGCCGGGATATGAGGTGCGGCGTCATGGGACCTGTCCTAAGAGCCGAGTTCGAGGCGCGGCTACCTGAGGAGGGCATCGAGGTCCTACATGGACCGGTGAACGCTGATACGGAGACCGCTCCGGCAATATCAGGGCCGATCGGGGAGGCCGGAGGGCACACCTCCAGGGTCGGGCTGATATCGCATATCGGTGGCCATAAATTCGCGGGGAATGTCATCATCTATCTGCCTCCTTCACTGAAGACGGCCGATGGCGCGGCGCATCCCTTGGCCGGTCACGGGGTGTGGTACGGGAGGGTGGAACCGAAGCATGTGCAGGGCATCGTGCAAGAGACCATCGTGAGAGGCCGGGTGATCGCAGAGATGTTCAGGGGGGCGATAAAAGGCGACGGTCAGATTTTAAGGTTATGAGACTGGCATCGCCGCTTATGATTCTGTAGACAACTTACAGATTTATGTATTATACAGAGGAGCATATAAGAGGTGTATAGATTCATGTACCTATAAGGAATAAAGTGTACGTCGCCGTGCCTAGTCGTGAAGGGATCCTCTATATCAACCTTCTGAACCATCTCGAACTGACAACGGTCGATCGGCATCAATATTGGCCTTAATCCATCAAAATTACACGAAGTACAGCTGAATAGAGGTGAGATGCCGGGTGGCACAGGTTAGGTATACATAGAATTCTGGCACTTCCTAACATAGTAGTTTTTGTCGCACGTGACACCTCCAGGACCAGTTCTCAACCTTCACAACCAAGCTGTGACGAACATTGTCGCTGCAGTGGGTGACGCACTCAGTCTCAAGTGATCCTGTGATAAGGAGCCAGATGCCAGCTGGCTCAGACGCCTGATCATGAGTCGGAGGGTCACAGTGAGATGTCTGGGGGGGATCCCGAGCTCGGGTATCCGAGCAGGATCTTCACTGCATGTTGCTCCTGGCCTGCGTGGTAGACAGCGCTCAGGGACTATCTTCAGCAGACCGGACTGCCATTCTTTGTGCTCCGCGTCAGCAGAGAATACGAGGCTTTCTCCACAATTCTCGAGACGGGCATCGTCCTCTGCAACTACCCAATCTGCCCCGGCAGACGCGGTACGCGGAAAGAAGCCATCAAGGCGGAAATGGGCCCTCCTCCTCGCCGGCATATGCGCCCTCTCCGGCCTCGCCCTCGTCCCCGAAGAGCGCCGCCTGGGCCTCCTCTTCGGCAAGCCCCTCAACCCCGTCACCTTCGTGCCCTTCCGCGTCGTCGCCCGCGAGCAGGTCTCCCCTACTAGCTTCATCCTCACGCTCCGGCCCTTCTGGAGCCTCGGCCCCCGCCGCCGCGAGCCCGGCGACGACGATGGCAGCGCCGCTATCGCCGACCCCTTCTCCACGGGCTCCAGCCTGCCGCCTCTGCTGTTCGCCCTCCTCGCCGCGGCGCTCAACGCCTCCCGCGAGGAGGGCCAGCGGCACCGCCATCCAAACCGCGCGGTGGTGGCGCGCGCGTGGGCGCACGGCCTGTGGTCCGTCGAGGTCAAGCAGCCGCAGCTGCAGATCGCGCGGGACTACACGCCGCTGCCGCCGCGCGGCGGCGGGGACGCGGAGGCCGCGGAGCTCGAGGCGGGCGACCTGCGGCTGCTGGTGAGGCGGTACGAGGGCGGCGAGGTATCGACGTACCTGTCGCGCCTGGCGGTGGGGGACGAGGTCGAGCTGCGGGGGCCGCACTACAAGTTCGACGTGGCGGGACGGCTGGGCGAGGATGGGGGGAAGGTCGTGTTCCTGGCGGGGGGCACGGGGATCGCGCCTGCGATGCAGGCTGTGCACAAGCTTTTGTCGAGTAAAGGGACGCCGGAAACTGGGGACGAGAGCGGCGCGCCGACTGTGTCGATCCTCTGGGCGAACCGCAGGCGGGAGGACTGTGTTGGCTGCGGCGACGCGGTCTCCTCTGCATTCTGGAGTTCGAAGGGGGCGTCGGGGCCGGCTCAGGACGGTGAGCTTGCGGGACCCATCGTGCAGCAGTTACGGGAGATGGAGCAGCGGTATACGGGGCTGCTTAGCATCAAGTGCCTGGTGGACGAGGAGCGCAAGTTCATCGGCGCGAAGGATATCATGAAGGCCGTCGAGAACGGACACGGGGTATTCTCCCCGCGGGGCAGCTCGACGGTGGTGGCCGAGTCTGGTAACTGCCCTCTCCACTCGCAGCGTGTCACCGAGCTATCTACCGACGAGGATGATCCGCAGCAGGTGCGGTGTCTCTGCACGGGAGAGCAGCCCGGCGCAAGCAGTCGCGCGGGCAAGAACCTCATCATGGTGTCTGGACCGGACGGGTTCATCCAGGCGTACGCGGGCGCGAAGAGGTGGACGGACGGTCACGAGCTGCAGGGTCCGGTCAAGGGGGTCGTAGGCGATCTGAAGGCGAAATATCCAGACGTGCTGAGGGATTGGATAGTCCTCAAGCTGTAGGGTGCCGGAGACGTGGACAGCAAGGACGCTACAAATATGGCAAATTTTCTCCTACGGTGAGAAGGAGTGTACAATTACATATAGAACTGACATCTAGCGAACCACTTGTACAACAGTGTATCAATCATATAATGGGGTGGGAAGATGACGGTGTCTTCAATAGACCCAGGGCGAGTAGAATCGCACTGCGTGCTCGAAAATATATTCACATATTAATTCTACAAACAAAGCCCGCCAACGCCAAGCAATGCATGCTATGATGCCTATGAAGAAGAGAGAGCACACCCATCATATGCCCTGGACCTTTCTGTACGAAGGTGGCTTCATGGTCCTCCTGATGATTTTGCCGAGGTATGGTGGAATCAGTGATACAGACAGAATAGCTACGACGCGCCACAAGAAGCCACTAGACACGAGATGTTAGCCAGAGTAAGCAGCAAGATCGCGATGAGGGATCACTTACAGGGTAATGACGAAGCCAAGGTCGAAGTATCCGCCTAGGAAGGGTATTGACCCGATATACATCAGGAAGGTCCCGACTATGCAGATGATCATGATCGGATGCCAGGTTGTGATCTCGATAGCGACCATGAGGAGCTCATTCAAGACCAGAACAGTGTAGCTGACGGCGACCATTTTGGGGCCATCGACCTCCGTCAGGATCTGCGAGAGTCCCTGGATCATGCCGCCTTGATAGATCGAGACGAACACCCAGACGAAGAAGGTGCGGTAGGAGAGGGACCGGCCAGAGGTGAGCTCCTTGTACAGCTCCGGGTACAAGTTTGCGAGGTTCTCGTCCACGTCCTTGTCGAGAACCAAGGAAAGCACCGGCATGGCTGTGTAGACTGTCGCGTAGCCGACCATCAGCCAGTCTACATACAAGCCTTCAGGCTCAAACTTGATGGCGATGCTGTACATCGTCTGGCACACCGCAATGATCAGACCACGGTGGATGACGAATTGCGCAAGCTTAGCACTCCGCTTGTAGCTGTTCCGGCCATGCCAGACCAGGAGCTTGGTGAGGTGATGGAACTGCTCGATCGAGAAGTCGGCAGCCAGACTGGCCTGCCGCCCTTCCTTGCCGACGATTCCAACACCGACATCGGCCGCCTGAATCATGGAGACGTCGTTTCCACCGTCGCCAATGCAGCACACGCGCTTCTTGGTATACTCCTTGATTAGCTTGGCGACCTCGGCCTTCTGCGTAGGCGAGCAGCGGCACGCAACGACCGTCGGAAGGAGCACCGCCACGGCGATGAACTCCTGCCGGAAGTGCGTCAAAAACAGCGTCAGACTCTCGCCATCGATCAGCAGACAGGAATCAGTCTTGCTCCTAAGGAAATCCAGATGATCTTGCGCGTTGTCCTTTCTCTTAAGCTTGGCAACGGTGTAGATGTACTGGCCCCGTGCAACCAACTTGGAGCTCACCGCGACGCAGCGCGCGGTCTCGACTTTGTCTCCCGTCAGCATCCAGATCTTGATGCCGGCGTTGCGCAGCAGCTCCAACGATGGCTTGACGTCTTTCTGGAGCTTGTCTTCGACTCCCGTGACACCGAGGAGCTCCAGGTCGTGCTCAAGGTACTGCGACACAACCTTTTGCATGCCGGCGTCACGGCCGTTGATGGCCAGTGATGCCTCCTGATACCGAGCCGCAAACTCTCGGTACTGGTCCGGAGATAACTGCTTCCTCCCGACAACCAAAGTACGGAGGCCCTCACGAGCCATGTTTGCCGTCTCTTCGTCAAGCCAGTCGTTGGCGGCAACAATAGCGCTCATGACGGTGTCAGCACCTTTCTGATAGAACCATATCTCTCCATCCGAAATACTAGGTGCACCAGATCCGGAACGCTGATAGAACTGTACAATGATGCCCATTCTCTTGCCTTCCGAGGTGAATGGGAAGATGTCCAGGATGCGCACTTGGACAACGGGCCTGCCCGTTTCCGTGAATTGAAGAACCATCCCTTTGCGATCCCGGGACGCCAGTCGTAGCCCCACAGCTTCTGTCCATCGCACAATAGCGATCTCATCAGGGGATGAAGCTTGATATGAGGTGACCATCTTCCCGTCCTCTTCCTCAACGCTAGGTGTGACGTTGTGACACAATGCGAGAGCGAGGACGACATCTCGAACTCTCGAGCCTATTTCGCGGCGCGTCCGGGTAGCTCCAGCATTCCCTGTCGTGGCATATGAAGCAGTCGGTGTGATGAGGACAGAGTTAGAGGCCGCATCAGCCGACGGAGGGACGTGGAAGCCTTGTTTAACATAGGCCAGGACCTCGTCCATGGCGTCGTTGGCGTAGGACACCGTACCTACATGGATTTTCTTCATCTCCATATCGTTTTGCGTCAAGGTCCCGGTCTTGTCGCTGAGCAAATACTCGATCCGACCGAGATCTTCGGGGATGGTGCTTGTCCGCACAACAGCACCGGGCATACCCGGATCCCGCTGTATAAAGTACGAGTAGACGCTCTTGCCCAAGTCAAGGTTCACGCGAAGGCTGATCGGGACAATGGTGGAGAACAGGACCAGGAAACGCATGATTTTGACATACCAGACGTTGCCTTCGGTGTTCTCGAACCCTTCCAAGGCCACTAAGACAATTGAGAGGCCCAACGTCAGAGCACAGAGAATTTTGGTGAGGGAGTTGATCTCGTATTCCAAGAGACCCGTCTTAGATCTCGAAGGGGCAGTGGATAGCGCGGATCTCGTCTGAGGCCCGGTGTAGAGGATCACGGCTAAGGTAGTTGCGTGGGATGCGATGACGGTGTTCGCCCATGCTGTATTATCAATAGACAGCGGGGCTGAATTCGACAAATCTCCGTTCTGCAAGGCAGCTGCATTGCTCATGACGTCTTGCCTTGAGGGTAACAGCTCCAGTGTGCCAACAAATTCGTTGACCTTCTTGTCCGGTTTGCCGCCTGTCACACGAAGGCGTACCAGTTCTTCGACGGGCAAATTCTGCGACAACGGCGATGCGAGCCTCAGCTTCCAGTCGGTTTCGCCATCCAGCTGATCAGTGCGAATGAAGGTTTCGCCATTCGAGTTCCCTTCACCGCCGGCTCCGTTTTCCACCTCCTTCCCTTTGCTGGATTCGGCACTGCTCTCCGTGGGCTCAACGTGATCGATCAGGAGGGGTTCAGTAGTAGACTGATCTTCAGCTTCCATAACCTTGTTGTTCAGGTCCAGTGACAAGCACTTGAGGATGACAACATCTGAGGGAACGCGTTGGCCCTTGTTCAGCTTGAGGACGTCGCCGACTTTGAGATCGCGGGACTTCTTGCTGATCTCGCTAACGTACGACGCAGGAGCTCTTGAGGACCCATCCCCTTCGGCCTGTTCTTCCTCTTCCTGGATATCGGACAGCCGGTCTCTCTCTGGTAGTTGTATCCGTTGGCTCTTTCGGAGAGCTGCCGACTTCAGCTTCTTCTTGGGACGACTTGTAGCGGGTGAATGGCCAGGTTCGTCGAACCGCAAGACGGTGTAGGGCTCTGAGTTTGCTTCGTTGTCCCTCCTTCTTCGCTCAATGTCATCGTATGCCTCCTTTCCCAGAGTGATAGCCAGCACGAACGCCAACGGCGCAATGTACGTCAAGAGGTATCCGATCCTCAGAGCTGGTATTGCCTGTGAGAGAGCAACTAGGAGGAAATACATGTTGAAGAAGAACGAAAACTCATTGTAGAGCGTGATCGGCAGGAAGGTGAACGCTGTGTACTTGGCGTTGGAGACGATGTTCGGAGGGAAGCGAGTAGACTGCGACGAGCCGACCGCCACCAGCCTCGACGACGACGGGTCATCCTCCTCTTGATCCTGGCCTTCGTCCTGGGGTCCATCATCGCCGCCCGCGCCTGACATGAAGCTAGGCAGACGGATACTGCCGCTGAAGCTGGGAAGCCTCGTGTGGCCATTTCCACGGCGGGACCGGCGACCTCCATTGCCTGAGAGTAGGGGCGCATCGTCGTCAGCACTCCGCCTGTCGTCGGTGTAGTGTGCTAGATGCCCGTCATCGTCCGCCAGGAGCCTCTCTGCATCGTCGTCACCCCCGGCATTCCCAAGCTCGCCGTAGCTCCTTGCTCTGTTGCCGGACCGTCGCAACCCCCCCATTCGCAGATTGCGCAGCGCAATCCTCGGTGCTCGTTGTTCGCTGGATTCTCGGCTTTGGCCTAAGCGCCCTGGCTTGTGCGGCTCATTGGCAGTCACGGGGTCGAGCTCCTGAAGATCGATCTCGAGGTCCGAGTCGGAATCATCGGGGGAATCTGGCGGCTCTGTCGGATGGTAAGGGTTTGATGGAGGCATCCCGCATTGGGCTGGGCCCTCCTTCTGGTAGACGTGGGGTTATCTTTGGGAGGCAGGACGAGGGTCGACGCGGCAGGTGTTTTGAAGCAGCTATCTCGCGCCAGTCTCGCATCCGCTCACCATTCTCTCTTCTCCCCTTGGTCGTTGTATCGCTTCGCTGAGATTACAACTAGGTTGGAACTGGCGAAGGAGTGCCTGATGATTCAGCATGCAGAGGAATACTCCAACGTATACGGTTTCTAGAAGCAGTCTGAAGGGAGTTCACGGCGCCGGTCATATGCGACAAAGGTGGTGGTGTTGTTGCAAAGGACAGCTGAGCACTCCGAGACAGCACTGGTTGCCGGCCAGCCGTAGAGGTACGTATGCCATCACCTAAACTGACGGGAGGGAGGCGGCTCGTTAGGAGAGTACATGAGTGGAGCAGTTACTGTGGTGTGAAATGACTTTAACTAAGGTAGTCCTTAACTGTCACTCTAGCTAGCTTACGTCCTCCGCTGACACGGGTCCGTCACAGGCAAAATAACTAACACAGCCCGGTAGTTATTTGGCAGTTCTTAGCTAAGGTACCTACATTACTACCCTGCTGCCAGGGTGCTACCTGATATGATTTGTTACTCGGCTCTTCCACAGTTCCGTTCCACATACTGAGGTCTGGCCCGTTTTAGGGATCGGAACACGGAGCTTACCTGCTTTTAGCGTGACCAATTTCAGGATGATGTCCTATCTGTGTTAAGTCGTCGAGCATCGAGATCCGGCCAGCTTTCCACCCTCCCATCCTTCTTCTCCTGCAGGCCTCTCTCTGCCCACAACGATCCTCTTTTTGTCCTTGCAAAATGAAGCGCAGCTCTTGACGGACGCTATATTTCAAAATACTCAATTCTCCTGTATAAGTAAGTCATTCCGCGCGTTTCGCTTCTCTGCATGTGCTCGCCGATCTCCCTGTCGCGATTGACTCTCTTGACGATGGTGTCATTGGCCACCCCCTTTCAAACCAAAGGAGCAAATGGGCACCTCCAACAATGCTCCGTGCTGACTATCGCACCGACAGTACTTTATTTCCTCGTCCTTTCTGCTGCTTCGCCCCGTTCGATACGCGTTTAATACACATCAAAGATGGCGTCGGATGCCCCAACTGCCGCGTGGCATCCGGCTCTAATGCCCAATTCTGCCGCGACTGCATCACAGTCTAGATCCAAGTCCGAGTCCGAGTCGAAATCAAAGTCGACCTCCAGCTCCACGCTCGGGACCCCTGAGACTACGATATCACCAGAAGCAGTAGACGATGTGCAGGACCATGAGCTGAGCGCCCCGCATGACGAAATCGTCGAGGACGATTCCCACATTCCGGCACAAGACCAGGGCGAAAGCCATGACACTGATGCACTTGCGGATGGTTCAGAAAACGGCACAGAGTCACCTGCGCGGTCACAGGCAGATGCTGATGATACCCCCGACGCTGCTGAAAATACGGCTAAGCATATGAGCACCATGTCGTTTGCGCGCACAGTGTCGCATGATGTCAACTGGACGGATGATGAAGATTCAGAATGGAACCTGTCCCGGGCTGACACGGACCCATTCAAGTTCATGCCACCCAATGACCGAACAAATTCCTTCCCTCCCGTCCCTGCGGCGACAAAGCCTGCGGACCAGGCAGTTCCGCAACCCCTCCCCTCGAATCAAGCGGGCGAGGTTGTCAGCGAAGTTGAGCATCAAACCGAACATGTGGACCCTGAGGCGAATCATGTTGCTTCTGAGTTGCAACAGGACATCTTCTGGGGGGATGACGATCCCGAGGAAGCCTTCCCAGTTGAAGGGTTCGTTGGCGGTGACGTACAGGGATCGCAGGAGGCAGCGGCAGATGCACGATACTCCGAAGGCCTTCCCCTGGTCCATCACGAGAAAGGAGTTGATATGCCCACCCTCGAAGACAATGCTACACACGATCCCTTCGCCACTTCCCCTGGTAATGATGGAGACGATTTCTTCGACCATATTGGCGATGCAAATGGCTCTGGCCCACACGCTTTTCCTGATCACCAGTCCCTTGAGCGGAAGTCAACTATGCAAGTGCTCGAGTCGATGAACACGAGTGCGGGCACTATGCTAGACGCAACTCCTGAGGAGGACGAAGTCGGGGATATCCCCACAACGTCGGAGACGGAAGGCCCACAGGATGGCTTAGCACACGGGGAAGCTGACAACGCCGATGGACAGAAGGGCGAAGGCGGAGACCTTGTCGAGAAGTGGAAAGAGGCATTTGCGGAAGACGATGATGAGGACTTCCTTCTGGACGAATCAGCCGAGGACAACATCGAGGGCAAGGCTATGGATCCTGCTGCATTCTTCGGAGATGACGACGAGGGATTCCTCGATGATGTTGAAGAGTCTCACCAGGGAACTCAACCCATCCCGGCGGGCGAACCCAGCTCAAAAGGTGCCAATGGTCGATATCTTCCTCCAGGTGCCACGCAGGCGAGCGCGGGCCTCCCGTCCGTTCCCTACCTGCCGAATGCTTCGCCAGCCATCGTGCAGCCACCAGTTCCGACTCCCTTTGCGGCAACGCCACCGGTTGCCAGCCCGTTCCAGCCCTCCGCGAGCGTGCCTCCCGTCTCCTCGGCGCTGGGTTATGGATCGGCTCCCTCACGACCCGAGCCTGTCAAGGCTCAGAGCTTCGTAGACAAGTCCAAGGGCGGCTACCATTCGCCATACGACCTTCCCATGGATGTCGTGAAGCCGCGGAAGCGAGCGAGCATGCAGCACATCCCACGAAGTCCGGCAACATCAGCTCCTCCACAAGCACCTCCAGCACCTCCGCGAAGCTCTAGCATGTACAGCCAGCCTCCTCCGTCTTCTCACCCCCCTCCATCCCGCGAATCTATTCCCAGCTTGTCGCCACCATCCTCGAGCCACTCAAACCAAGGTCCATCTCTGGTTGAGAAGCCGCCTCTGCGGAAGTCGAGCTCGAGCTTCTTCGAGGAACTACCTATAATGAGCAAACCTCGGCCTGCATCGCGGCACAGCCACCAGAGTCTGCCGTCACCCTCACAGGCCAGCCCTCATGGACCACCCCCTATGTCTCATCCACAGGCTCCGCCGTACACTCCTCCTCCGTCCCAGGATCTCCACCTCCCGGAACTTTCACAATCTACAGGTGTTCCGAAGCTTGTAGCGCCCGAGCGGCTTGACCCTTATGCTTCTCTCCAGTCAGGGCCATCTATGCCTCACATTCCTCCCGCGGCATCCTCGCGGTATTCTCCGGCACCGCCCACGCTGCCCAATGGTGCTGTTCCAGTTCCTAGTACGTCTAGGTACTCGCCAGCGCCACCAAACCAGCGTGTGCCTTCTGTGTATGCGGCGGCGCCTGCTCCCGCCGCTCCCCCGATCCTGCCGCATCAACCGCGCACGTCGAGCCCATTGGCACACTTTGAGATCACCCGGGACGGGACGAGACCATCGCTCTCAGGCCACACCGATAGTGGCCTCAGTGAACGCCGCAGTAGCTCGTCGCACTATGAGCCAAGGCTGACAAGAGTGCCGTCGCTTCCCCCAACGCGGGAGGTTGAAGAGGTGGAAGCGCCAGCCTTCTCACCACCTCTGGCCAGTGACGCGCCGCCGCAGACCATGTACAGTCATGAACCCCGTCATGCACAACCTCCCAGACAGACTCCTCCACCAGTATCTGCTGGTCCGTATTCCATGCAGAGTACATTATCACCGCCAAAGCGGACCACTTCGAGCTATATCCCCCAGTCACAGCCTGCCTCGTCTCCTCTAGGTCACGAGTTTGCTCCCCCACCAAGGTCTCACACGCAGTCCCCTGGTACGCTATATGGTCATCGTGGCCCGGTGGCGCCTGCAGATCCGGTCCCACGCCCATCATCTGTCCACGATGCTACTTCGCCGCGATCGGCTGCTCACGTTCCTGCACAGAGCATGGTCTCAGCCGTGTCTTCTCGGCCTCGTGGTTTCTCCCAGAACTTAAACGTTATTCCGCCCACCGACGGCAGCGAGAAGGATCCATTGCAGAGGTGGAGAGGGGCTCCGCTGATATCATGGGGCGTCGGCGGTACGATAGTCACCTCCTTCCCGAAAGATGTGCCACGATACGGCGTGAACCAAGCTCTGCCAATGGTCGTACGTAGCCCAGGGGAAGTGAGGATCAAAAACGTAAAGGATATCCAGCCACTGGAGGAACGACTTGCAAAATTCCCAGGGCCTCTCAAGGGCAAGTCGAAGAAGAAGGAAACCATTGCTTGGTTGACCACAGGGATTGAAGGTCTTGAACGCAGTCTACCTAACCCTACCTTCCATTCCAATATCTCGCACGACGACAAGCGCGCAGTCGAGCGACTTTTGCTGTGGAAGATTCTGAGGCTGTTCATCGAGTACGATGGAGCATTGGAGGGTAGCGCCGCCGTTCAGAAGGCGGTCCGTGATGTCTTGTCACCGGGCGTCGATGGGATGAAACCCATTTCAGAGCCACTTTACTCAGCCTCGACGATCAAGGGGCTACAAGAGCCGGCCGCGACGCAGGTGCAAGCGGATGCCGTTGACTCCTCTACCGTAGAACAGCTCAAGAAACTCCTGATGGGTGGTGACCGAGAGGAAGCGGTCTGGGCTGCGGCTGATAAACGCCTCTGGGGCCATGCACTACTAATAGCCAACACCGTCTCCCCTGAACTCTACCAGAAGGTATCACAAGAGTTCATCAAAAAAGACGTCAACTTTCCCGGCCACAACAATGAGTCCCTCGCGGCGCTCTACGAGGTCCTCTCTGGAAATCACGAAGAGAGCGTGGATGAATTGGTTCCGGTACATGCACGCGCAGGTCTTCAAATGATGGCAACATCCTCGATCTCAGGACCTGCGAAGGGGGCATTAGATGGTCTTGACAAATGGCGTGAGACTTTGAATCTCATCCTCAGCAACAGGAGTGTCGAGGACGCCCGGGCAATAACATCCCTCGGCAATCTACTTTCCGAGTATGGTAGAGCGGAGGCGGCTCATATCTGCTTCCTCTTTGCACGTTCTACAACGGTCTTTGGCGGCCTTGACGATCCGCAGTCCAATTTTGTCCTCGTTGGTTCGGACCATCGCAGGCAAGCGCAGCAGTTCGAGAAGGAAACTGAGGCTCTTCTCCTGAGCGAAGTCTACGAGTATGGCCTCTCCCTTGGAGGGACGTCCAACGCTGCCAGCAGCAGCCCGCATTTGGCAGCTTATAAGCTCCAGCACGCGATGACTCTGGCCGAGTATGGCTACCGAGACAAGGCGCTTCAGTATTGCGAGGCGATACTCACTGCCATTAACTCACAGACGAGACGCTCACAGTACCACCACGGTATACTGGAGTCAGCCGTTGAGGACTTCATGAAGAGACTGAAGCAGGCTCCTAAGGAAGAGTCTAATTCCTGGATACCCAAGCCTAGCATGAATAAGGTGTCGGATTCCGTGTGGAATCGTTTCAATAAGTTCGTTGCTGGAGACGAAAACGAAAGCTCCGGCCAGGGTTCTCCCACTGGGGGCGACGAATCAGGACCATTTGGTCGAATCGCAGGCGGCACTCCCACCATCAGCAGGCCACCTTCGACATCTAATGCGATGGACATGTTCGGCAATGCCAACGGGTATGCCCCTGGTGGCATGCCACCGGCGTCGGCGCCGCCCATTCCATTAAATAGGACTGCATCGCGCTACGCACCGATGGCGGGCCAGCCCGCAGCCGCGTCCTCACCGTACGAGCCCAGCTCTGCTTATATGCCGGCGGGTAGGCCCTCGGTGGAGCGAACCTCGGGTGAACATAGCCGTAGCTCTCAGGAGTTGCGGCGGCAGTCGAGCGACTTTCAACCCGGCTATGCTAATGGACACGCACTGAACCCCATGGCATCTCCCACGCATAGCCCTCCAGATGCCGGGCCAGGCCTCCGCAGAGAGTCGTCATATGTGCCGCAGACGCAGCCGGAGATGCCACCTCCATCTCAGACCGCACCTCCGGCTGGGAATGCGCACCCGGGCTACTCACCATATGCGCCTCAGGAGGCTTCCATTAACGCATCACCGTACGCACCCGCAGGGCCCCATGTGGAGAAGCAGCCCCAGAGCGTCCAGAGTGACCCCATACAGAATACGGGCTACCAGCCACCATCATACGGATACGAACCTCCTTCAGTGAACCTGGTGGAAGAGTCTGCCACGCAAACCGAGGACAATGTTACCAGTAGTGGCTACGAGGCTCCCTCGTACCAACCGTATGGCTATGAACCCCCTTCATACGAGCCTGACACCAACAACGACGATGGCGATTCCGGCTCGGAGGCGAAGCCAAAGAAGTCGTCGTTCATGGACGATGACGAAGACGACGTCCCAGCGCTTCAGTCCGGGGAGAAGTCTAAGGAGGAGAAGGATAGGGAGAATGCGGAGCTCTTCCGCAAAGCCGCAGAGGAAGACGGTACGTCCCGGACGCCGCACAATTCATTCTGATTAGTACTGACACAGTTGATAGCTAAGCGAGAAGCCGCTGAGAAGGAAGCCAAGGCCAAAAAGGGCTGGGGCTTCGGCGGCTGGTTCGGGGGCGGGAAGAAGGACAACCAGGAGCCTGCAGGAAACAAGCCAATCAAGGCAAATCTCGGCGAGGCCAGCAGCTTCTACTACGATCCCGATCAGAAGCGGTGGGTCAACAAGAAGGGCGGCGCCGAAGAGAGCGGCCCCAAGAAGGCAGCTCCACCTCCGCCCCGGGCCACGCCCCGCTCGGCGGCCGGGACTCCACCTCCATCAGCCGCAGCAAGGCTGATAGGCGGCCCAGAGGCCGGACGCGCCAGCGCCCCACCTCCGCCGCGCAGCTCGCTCTCGCCCCCGCCGTCTGAGATCCCGAGCGGGCCGCCGTCGAACCTGTCTGCGCCGCCGCCCATGCTGCGCTCGGTGTCCAACACCAGCAGCGGGCCGCCTAGCAGGCCGACCACGAGCATGAGCAACGCGAGCAGCATCGACGACCTGCTCGGCGCGCCAGGCCCGAGGAAGGCGGGCGGGAAGAAGGCGAAGAAGGGCGGCAGATACGTGGATGTCATGGCCAAGTAGAGGCCGATGGTTTTCACGGATTCAGGGAGCGTGACTGGGCATTGAGCACGGGAGAGGGGATATACATGGGCCGGTTCGGCAAAGTGATACCAGGCTCGAAGCCCTCGCCCGTGCCGACTGCTGCATTGTTGTCAATTGTATGTACTATAGACCATCTACACGTCTTGTAATAAGGTGCTCCTTCATTTCAGGGCTTCGGTCACCGGAGAGGGGGTGGGCGTTCCTATCGAGCAGGGGTTTGAATTCTCCTCGTGGAGTCTAAGAACAGACACGGAGTCGGAGAATCAAGGCTCGAATCAAGACTACTCGGAACTATGTCCTTGGAACTTCTCTTCCCTCGGGTGACTCGATTATTGTTTCCGAGTGCCTCTATCCGGCACCTGGCTCGATCGAAGCTCCTTTTGCAGATCTACACCTAAACGCCATGACGCCAGTGCATGTTTTCGCGGTCTACCAACCCAACCTTAGCAAGACGCCGCTCCCTTGAGCCTTCAGAAGTACAATCCTTCCCGTGTGACACAGATACCGCGCAAACGCCGTGGTTCCTTGTCATTTTTCCAGGCGAGCTCACAATCACACGCTGTAAGACGAAACATAGTACTAGAATCATCGAGTTAGTGAGGTCCACAGAAAAGGGGTTTGAACTTTCAAAGCACTCACCGTAACAACCGAGTCCTCCGCGCCCGCGTCGTCGTACTGCGGGACGTACACGTACAGGATCAGCGCGTGGTCGTCCGCGAAGCAGGCGATGACCCTGCCCTCCAGCCTGCCCACGCTCAGCACGCGGCCCCAGTCCTTGCCGTCCACCCGCACCGTGGCCCACTTGTCGGGGCCGGCCTCGCGGAACCTGGTGGAGGGGTGCTCCTCCAGCGGCACGGCCAGCTGCGCCGGGTCCAGCTCCGGGTTGTCCAGCCCGCGCCACACGCTCTCGATGTCCAGCGCGTCGGTGCGGATGCGCAGGCGCAGCGACCCGTGCATGTTGGCGCCCAGCTCGAGCTTGGGCGAGGCGGCGGACGAGGACGCCGAGGAGGCGCCCCCGCGGGAAGCGCCGCCGGCGCCGCCCGCGGCGGAGGAGGTGGTCTGGGCGAGGCGGGTGAAGCGGTCGGAGATGGCCTTGAGCTGCAGCAGAGGCGGCAGCTGGATGTGCACGTCGGGCTCGCGGACCTTGGGCTGCATGATAGTCTCGACGCTGTCCGGGTGCAGCACCCGCACGGGTATGTCCTGCGTGATGACCTTCTCGCGCTCGCGGCGCATGGTGAGCTCGAGGGCCTCGGTCTGGAACGCGGCGTCGGGGGTGTCGCCGAAGGGATCGTTGGGGTCGAAGCTGCCACCGCCGCCGCCACCGGGGGGCTGGGGCTTGCCGGCGTCGCCGCTCATGGTGTGGATTGTCATGGAGAGGACGGGGATGCCGTCGCGCTTGGTCAGGCGGAGGGAAGCCTCGGTGCTGTTGAGCGCGGACTTAAGAGCACGCTGGAGGGGGCCGAGGGGGAGCTCGAGGTTGATGGTGTTGTTTTGCTCGGCGGACTGGATATGATAGTTGTCGAAGATGAAGTCCATAGAGAGGGATCTGCAGGAAGGATGGGTGTCAATCAACATTGAGCCGTGTACCTCACCTGTCTGAATGATATCTCCCAAGACACAGATCGCAGGCCTAGAGAGACGGGTCGAGGGGAGGGAGCATGCACTCACGCCCATACTTGGGATCCCGTCTCGGGGATCACGGTGAAGCGGACGGTCTCATCGTCGAGGCGCACCCAGGCGATCTTCTCCAGGGAGAGGAGGGCTGCCGTCAGCTTGTGAAATGTGCGCACATTCTTCAGCTCGGTCTTGAACCTCATCTTGGCTGGACGGTCCTCTACGGAGGCATTGCGGGATTGAGAGAGGGCGCATTGATACTCTATCAACGCGTTCAGACGGCGCGGTGGCGGACGGAACTAATGTAGCGGGGTCGCCATTGGCACAGGCAGGCAGCTGGCAGGGCAAGGATAAGAGAGCTAAGGCTCTAAGAACGGCAGCTTGAGTGCCCTAAATTTAAGGTTTAGCGCGGGGTATAAGTAGTAAGGTATCCTGAGAAAGTCCGTCCACATGTCATTTCATAGTGTCGTGTAGCGTGCTGAACCCCCCACCATCTCGATGCTCTACCTGATCATCACATCACCCGACAGCTGTGCCATACTAAGCTCCCGTCCCGTTGCTCACAGACCCGTGGGCTGTAGGTAGTCGTCGAGGACGGGATATAGAGAGACAGAAACAGACAGAGACAGAGAGAGAGATGCGGCGCTCGGGCCAGACCTTGGACAAGGCTGTGGCTTCGAAGATCATCCCCTCGTCAATGAGCTCCTCTCGGTCAAGGAGCTGTAAATAGAACCCAATTTGGTGAGGCCAGATTCCTGAAGGGGAACAGGCGAGCGCCAAAAACAAAAAGGCAAACATGTAATCCTCGAAGATAGTCAGCCAGTTCCTCGCCTAACACCAACCCCTCCCAGAGATGCGATGACAGAAGAGAAAACATATCGCGTGTCTCATGGCACCGTGGTGGTGCCTCGAGTCGTAGTACGACACTCCATAAGACCTTGCAACCAGTAGGTAGGCAGATAGATATGGGTGTGTGTATCCCCTCTCGCTACCGCATGAGGTCCGCAACCGCACTGGTCCTGGGCTCCTGCATGTCGAACCACCTCAGGAACTTCCAGTCCGGCTCCTGTGACGCAAGCTCCCACCGCCCATAAGGGCCCGGCACCGGTATGCGGTCGACAGGCATGCGCTCTCGCGGAGTCTCCACCCCCGGGATGACGATGACCTCCGGCGGCTGCTGCTGCTGCTTAAGGATGCGCGCGAACCGCAGTGTGGCACCGACGGCACCGGCAACCCGCCTCGGCAGGCCCCAGACCGACCAGCTCTTAACGGCGGGCGGCGTCTGCACGACCAGCACTCTGCTGCCCCTCCCGGCCAGGCAGTAAGGGCACATGGAGCTCCGCGGGTCGCCGTCCCAAGGGTAGGCAGCGCGGGCGACGCCCTTGGCCGGGTCGTAGGGGACGGGCAGGATGGGGTGGGCGCAGTAGTGGAAGACGTCCTGGCGGCAGACGGGGCAGAGGGGCCGCTCGGTGATGGCGAGGTAGCGCTTGAGGCAGACGTTGCCGAAGGCGTGGCCGCAGGGCGTCAGCGCCCAGCTCTCCTTGACGTCGTCGGGCGTGCGGTGGCCGACCTCCTCCTGGCAGATCGGGCAGGCCTTGTCGGTCACGGCCTGGTGGACGAACACCGAGGCTCGATTGGGCTTCTGCAGCTTCATCTTTTCTCTTTCTGCTACGGTGGCATTCGAGCGGCAGGCGATGCCGGCGTGTTGGGGAAGGCCGGTGGACCGTGTGGTCTCCCGTGTAAGACAGGGCTATTGGGAGGATGGTAGTCGGAGAGATTGTCGGTATAAGTAGCAGATAGGAGGAGAAGGAGAAGGAGAAGGAGAGTGCCGGTCAAGGAAGAGAGAAGAACTGTAGCTCAACAGGAAATGGAAACGAGGCGTGATGATAGGCTGATGCAGCCCGAGACAGAACGACAGCCAGCCAGCGGAAGCCCGGAGTGGGAGCTGAACTGAACTCGAACAAGTGGATGGCGCGAGCGGCAGCCTGGCCGAGGCAGACGGGCGCCCTTTTGGGCCAATATTTGAATGTCTGATTGAGGTTATGTAGGTGGCTTGTCGGCCCGCCGCCCATTGTCTTTTTTGACCCAATCTTGTTCTCCGGCCTGCAGCAGCTTAAGGCAGGTTGGGAGGTAGGCTGACTGACTGACTGATCGGCCCAACTGACTTGGTTGGCTCGATCTCCACGGGAAAGCTCTTCAGGTGAGCAACCAGTAGGGTAGGTAGGTGGGCTGTCTGAGTCTCCCAGATAAGGTTCTGCTTTCAAGGTTCTCAAACATGGCGAGCGAGCTACGCGCCGCACTTTAAAAGGAAAATGGAGGATGTCTACCTACCTGCCTACCTACGTACACAGCTACCCTGGCCCCGGGCGTCGCCAAGTCCGGACACTGCGGCTCATGTCTAGGACTCATGGCATCCACCATCAGATGCTTCATTTTCGGACGAAAACGGCAACTCGGACACTAAACGGCTGCTTGACAGGCATAAGTCCCCAGAGAACGTCTCAGTCTTTTATTCTGCACAGGCGATTGGCAGTGTTATTATCCTCGTGCATAAAATATGACCAGTCTAGCTGTAGTCGAGGAGGCTGGCTGCCTTGTGCTCTTGAACGACGCCAGAGTCACCGATAGATAAGATCAAGATAGCGAGGACGCCATCCCGCCTTATCACAGACCTGCTAACCGCTTACACTCTAGATACAGGTAGCTAAGTCGCATCGCACTCGACCAGCATGCAATTCTGACAATCAAGTAGGGAACTGGCTAGCGCAAATCGTGCAATGTGACCATGTGAACAAGGACCCTGATCTGCTGACGACGGTGTTGGTGTCTGGACCTCTGCATGTGAGTGACACAATCCAGGATTTCCCCCAAAAGTGGATCAATCGCCCTGCCAACTGCCCTCCGCGACCGGCACCGGGATCAGATAGAATACATCTGGATAGTCCCAGCCGGATCTCATCCTCCAGTGCAAACAGATACAATGCTGCCTTGAGATAGAAAAGTAGGGAGAAGGAACATGCTGAGATGAAAATGCTTATGCGGCGAGGCAAACACTCTGGACCTCCCGTGAAGTTGGCATATTCTGTATAGTAGTCCGACTTCCCTCAGCAGATATGGAACCTGACCGCACCTTGGACGCTGACGTGCTCCTATTATGGAGCGCTGTGTCAACCGTGCCGTCCAGCCCACGGAAAGCACTTATGTCGTAACAGCCGGGTCATGCCTCTAAAGAGCCGAAGGTGTAGAAGACCCCCACGGCAACATGTTGCCCTCAGACCCTAGGCCGAGGAGCTTCAAAACCTCAAAGGTGTCGATATGTGCGTTAAGAGATGAGTGTGAATCGCTGTGTCGGTTAAGCTATTTCCGCAAGCATCCGTGCATGTCACCGCGCCCTGCGGACCGGTTCTAACTCCTGTTCCTCCTCGCTATCATCTCGAAATCCCTCTTCCAAACTGGAAACCTCGTGTTAGCATCTCTCGTCCATATTCGCGGGCGCAGACCTGTAGTATTGACCTACTCTCTGCTCAGCCTCCTCTCCACGTCCGCCGGATCCTCCATCCCCCTCCTCGCCTGCTCCCTCTCCAGCTGCGCCCTCCTGTCCGCCCCCAGGCTCCCCAGCTCCTCGCCCTCCTCCTCATCGTCATCGCCGCCCAGCCCGAACCGCCCGTCGTCCGACGCGCTGTCCGACGCCGCGACGGCCACGAGGCTGTCCTGCCCGCGCCCGCGCAGCTGCCAGCGCCGCCAGCGCGAGGGGGAGAAGAGGCCGGCGACGCCGCTCTGCACGCGGTAGCGCAGCGAGGTCGTGGAGGTGGAGATGGTGTCGAGGGGGAGGTAGTGGCTGTAGCGGGCGCGGTAGCGCTGCCAGAGGGGGACGAGCACGTAGGAGACAAGGAGGAAGGCGAGGAGGGCGATGATGGCGGGGACGATGAGGGTCTAGAAGAGCGGGAATGGTCAGCGTGCGCGTTGCGCCTTGGGGATTTGCTGCAGTTTATCTTTGCTCACCTTGATGACCGACAGAGTTGAGCCCATTTTCGAGGTGTTTGAATTCGGATTTGACCGTATCGTCGAGTTGTGGTGTCGTTCTCGCCCGGGTTGATGCGTCTCCCAGGGCCACGTAAGCCGCTGTGGACGTCGTTGCAAGACTTTTGAGGTGCTCCTCCCAATAATGGAGGTGAATTTTTATCTTTCCCAGCTCATCCAGACATACGTCCGGGATGGTGCATGCGGCGTGGGCACCATGAGCGGCGCTGGGAGTCGTGAGGGTATCTGACGAGCTTGGGATTGCGTAGGACGAGCTGAAATGGACGGGTTTGGCGCAGCGGCTGGAAACTGACAGGGGTCCACCGCCCCGTGTGCTCCGTCAGCCCGCTCCCGCACCAGCCCGCTTCCGTCCTACCGACACCAGCACCGCTCCGCGTTCTCAAAAGGGCGGACAACCTCCGGACCGACCGGAAAGAAAACATAGATAGACTTTGTCTAGCTGTTGCGTGACTACCAGGAGGAGGGTGAAGAGCCCGCTACGCAGCGAGAAAATGGCCGCATCGGCCAGTTTGTCGGGTTCTACTGCCACATCTGCGATGATGATACCCTGAGAGACATCCCCAAGAGAACTGTGAATGCTAATGAACAAGAAATGGGGAGCAGCACCTCGGAATGAGCAAAAGGACAACGGTGGAACACGTTTGAAGCAAACAGAAGGACGGAACAGACGCTGCTCGAAAAGCCAAGTCGACCACTGACGAGGTAAGTGGTGATGTCTGCATTTTCTGTTTCAGGTTTCATCAGGAGTCTGAGGTTTCTGTCCGTGTTGGTAACATCAAATCGGTGCCAAGACCTTTTCTTCCTCCGCCTTTTGTCAACGCACTATCTAGGTCTTGATAGAAAGCCACCGATCAGATTCCTCTCCAACGGCCTTGGCCGCTTGTTGGCTAGGTGCAGTTCACCTCTTCACAACATCGTAAGGCAAGTAAGACGACCAGCGGGGCCAAGACAGGTTTGGCGCCCCGGTTATAATGTCCACGTAAGTATGGATTAACGTTACAGATCCGTAATTATAACAAGAAAAGTGTGTGTAGTAGTGGGCAGAGAGCACCTTGGTTATGAAACAGGTATGCTTGTCTCAGGGGTAGGCAATACGGGCATCCCCACACACCTTTATATGCACGGGCAGTACGGAGTAGGTAAGGTGGCTTGCATTGTGGCAGCTGTAACGCTCGGCAATGGGGATGTCTTTCTTCATGCCAGCTGATAAAGTGCAGGTATCTAGACTTTCCATGTCGTGTCCTCCGTTCTTCTTCGTACTACATAGTAGGTAGGTAGGTAAATAGGAACGTCAGGCTTGTAAGTTGGTAGCAACTCTCTGTGTTTATTTATATCTGGCAGAGGCTCTGTGGAGTCCAAAAAGGGTACATCGGTAACGACCCTTACCTGCAGGTACATTAGGTACCTATCCTGCTACCTACTTGTGCACGGTACATCCGCCTCAGCAGCATTAGTGACGGCGGTGCAGAAAAGGGAGAAGGCGCTTATCAGAAAGTGCCGCTTTCCGTTCTGGGAAATACGCCCCAAATTACTGCCCTTTTCCAGGAGAGACCCTTGCTTGGTGCTCGATCTGGCCCTCGAGACACTCACATCCTCTCAACCCACGCGATCCCCCCAGGCGATCCTGTTCGCATTCCGGTCATGCCAAATGCTAAAACAGTCTCCATTATGCGCACGGCCAACTGAGTCCACCCTCCCGCGATCTGTCTCGTCCTAGCCGAGAACTACGATGCGAGAACCCCGGAAGCTGAGACACCGACCACGTTAACCGTCGAAGCGTTGCCGGCATCCAGACACCACACGCCGGCATTCAGGCTCATCCCCCGCCTGCTGAGCTCCTGCTGGCAGACAAGCTCCCCTTCAGATCGAAAATTCGCGTCGGCTTGCTGAGAGGGCGCGTGTTTCACGGCCCACCCTCCCGCTTACCACCATGTCTTCCGCTGGGAAGGCCTCGTCCTTCTTCTCGAGAGGCAGAAACAAAGCCGACAAGCGGAACACAAGCGACGAGTCGCGATACCTGGCTGGTGACCGCGACGTAACGGGGTCGCCAAGTTCGCGCATCTCGCGCCACAACCGAGATTCCTCCACAATATCCATCGACCAGCTGTCCCCGGGATACAACGACATGGCCGGCGTCATGACGACGATACCCTACGAGAGTATCTCCTCCGGCCGCCGCTCCCCAATAGCCGTCGAGTACCTGCCGAAACCCGACCAGGCTCCTGTGAGACGAGATATCCTACCCCATCAGCTGAACAAGGCGACGAGCGACTTCCATCAGTATCCCTCCTTCGACCCGTCCTCCGTCCACAATGTTCCCGGCTCCCACCTGTCGGGCCCGCGGCCTCCTCCGGGGACAACAAATGTCACAATGGCCACCACTGGCCGCCAGACACAACTACAGCAATGGGGTCCGGCCAGGGAGAGCGGATATGCTGCGTCTTACAATTCTAGATACAACTCGTATGCGCCGTCCATCGGGAGAAGCTCTGCTGATCAGTCGAGCATATTCTCAGGTAAAGGAGGTCCCTACAATGACTACGCGTCCGGTCGCTTATCCAAGCCAGCCCTCCCTACCAGCGCCTCTTCCCAGAGCTCCTACTCTTCTCACAGGGAGTCGCACCGCCTGACCAAGTTCCCAGGAGGACAGCAGCAAGGCTCCCACGACGGCTTCTCTTTCGTGAAACCCGATGACGACCGGATAATAGAACAGATGTTCTACGAGTTGATGCAGAAGCGCGGCTGGCACAACCTTCCCGACCAAGCCCGCCGCCAGATGATGGCATATCCGCCCGCGAAGAAATGGACCCTTATTTACCAAGACCGGCTTACAGAATGGCAAGGCGAGCAAAAGCGAAGGACGACAGCGAAGCCCGGCCAATACTCCAATGTTGACCTCACGGCGGCCTACACCGACGAAGAGGGTAGTCCTGATTGGTATGTTAGGAAGATCATGGATAATAGCCTGGACACAAAGGGACTTGGCAGTCTGGAGGTCAACTTGAGGACTCAGCAGATTGGCTGGGTGAGGCGGTTCATAGAGTGCCAGGGCCAGGTGGCTCTGACGAACGTGCTGTTGAAGATGAATCGCAAGACCGCCGTGGGCCCTGCCGCCCCCGATGGCGTGAAAGTCGAGAAGAACCTTGATCGGGAATATGACATTATCAAATGTCTCAAGGCGTTGATGAACAACAAGTACGGCGCCGACGATGCATTGGCGCACCTACAGGTCATTGTGGCCCTGGTCACATCCCTCATCTCAGCCAGGCTCAGCACGCGGAAGCTGGTCAGCGAGGTGCTGACCTTCTTGTGCCACTGGGCCGACGGTCAGGGCCACTTCAAGGTCATCGGCGCCATGGACAATGTCAAAAACCTGCAAAACGAGAATGGTCGCTTCGACGCTTGGATGCGCCTTGTGGAGGTTACTATTGACGGACGCGGAAAGATGGGCAGTCTTGTCGGCGCCAGCGACGAAGTCAGGAGCGGTGGTATCGGCATGGAGAATCTGCTCATGGAATACGCCGTCGCGACCCTTATTCTCGTCAATATGATGATCGATGCTGCTGAAAAGGACCTACAGTTGCGGATACACATCCGCGCCCAGTTCACAGCATGCGGCATCAAGCGTATCCTGACCAAGATGGAGGCGTTCCAGTATGAACTTATAGACAAGCAGATCGAGAGGTTCCGCACGAACGAGGCGATCGACTATGAGGACATGCTGGACCGAGAGAACAGTAGCATCAAGGACAATGTGGAAGGGGAAGTGAAGGACCTGAACGATCCCGTACAGATTGTAGACGCCATCCAGACGCGGCTTCAGGGGACGAAGACCCAGGACTACTTCATTTCCGCCCTGCAACACTTGCTGCTCATTCGAGACAATGACGGCGAAGAGCGGCTACGCATGTTCCAGCTTGTGGATTCCATGCTGAGTTACGTGGCTATGGACCGACGTTTACCAGACATGGACCTGAAGCAGAGCCTGAACTTCACTGTCCAGACTCTCCTGGACAAGCTCCACACCGACTCCGAAGCTCGCCAGGCCCTTGATGAAGCTCTCGAGGCGCGGCAGATAGCGGATGCCGCGATGGCAGAGAGGGACGAGATGAAGGCAAGGTTGGAGCTGGGCGCGGATGGACTGGTAGCCAAGCTTCAGAAGCAAATAGATGAGCAGGCGAGGTTCATTGAGGCGCAAAGGCGGCAGGCTGAGGGTCTGAAGTCGGAACTGGAAAATATCCAAACTTTGCGTGCAAAAGAAGCTCAGCGAAATGAGCTGGAGACTCGTGAGCTCTATCTTATGCTTCGCGACGCCCAAGATGTGGCGGCCTCAAACGCTGTTAAGGGCACCAGCAAGCTGGCTGATGAAGACCCAACCAAGATGCAAGGCATCCTTGACCGTGAGAGGCTCATGGAACGCCTGCAGATGCAGATTGAGCGCCAAAAGACCCAGTTCAAGCTTGAAGGCAAGGTCTGGGGCGACAGCGTTGGTCCGTCCGATCGGTTACGGGCATTGCGAGAGGAGATGGACGGCTTTGGCGATTCAGGGGCCGGCACTCCACCCCGTGATTTCACCAACAGCATGCTCGGCAGTGTTCACCGGCAGACGCGAATCCCCCGCAAACCGGTCAACTCTCAGGGAGAAGCCGCCGAACAAACTGCCGACGAAGGCTCCGAGGACCTTGCTGAGGGCGAGGATGGCGTTGTCTACGAGAAGCCTCGCGTTGTCGAGATAAGGAGACCCGTCATGGACCCCAAGCAAGCCGCAGGTCTCTTTAGCGAGATGAACGGCAAGGTCAAGAAGTACGATGTCAGCGATTCGGAGGAAGGCGACGGTGTCACGACAGGTCCCTCACATCCAAGCCTGGAATCGCAGTCACCCATCACTCCGAGTGACAATGAGCCACCCAAGATCGAGATCACCGCTGAAGCCGGCGCTCCTCCGCCACCACCCCCTCCCATGCCAGGCCAACTCCCCGGTGCTCCCCCCCCGCCCCCCCCACCACCTCCTCCGATGCCAGGCCAGCTTCTAGGTGCTCCCCCGCCTCCGCCTCCGCCGCCGCCGATGCCCGGGATGTTGTCACCCACGTCTGCAGTCGGGGGTCCTCCGCCGCCTCCTCCCCCTCCACCCATGCCTGGTGCAGGCATGTCCGGGATGCCGCCTCCGCCGCCTCCGCCAATGCCTGGTGCCATATCCGGCCATTTCCTGTCCCAACAGTCAACGTTTACGGCTACGCCGTCTGTCGGTCTGCCAATAGTTCGGCCTAAGAAGAAGCTCAAGGCTCTTCATTGGGACAAGGTCGATTCGCCTCTCACTACACATTGGGCGGCCCATGCTCCCTCAACCGAGGAACGCGAGGAGAAGTACATGGAGCTCAGTCGCAAGGGTATCCTAGACGAGGTCGAAAAGCTTTTCATGGCGAAGGAGGCGAAATTGATTGGCAAGAGTGGCTCCAAGAAGGACGATAAGAAGCAGATTATCTCCAACGATCTGCGGAAGGCATTCGGTATGATCCACCCTGACTTTGATCTTAAATACTCGTGCTAACGGTGCTTAGAAATTGCGCTTGCCAAATTCTCACAGTATACCGTTGATAGAGTTGTCCAAATGGTCATTCACTGCGACAAGGAAGTTCTTGATAACCCTGTTGTCATGGATTTCCTGCAAAAAGATGACCTTTGTCATGTTCCAGACACTGTTGCCAAGCTCATGGCGCCTTACAGCATAGACTGGACAGGCCCGGAAGCCAACAAAGAGACGCGCGAACAAGATCCGTCTGAACTTACGAGGCAAGACCAGATCTACCTGCAGACAGCGTTCGAGCTCCACCATTATTGGAAGAGCAGGATGCGAGCCTTGGCACTCACCAGGAGCTTCGAGCCGGACTATGATGAGATCACAGAGAAGATGCGCCAGGTTGTCAACGTGTCCGAGTCCCTGAGAGACTCCGTGTCATTAATGAACGTGCTTGGCCTCATTCTCGACATCGGAAACTATATGAACGATGCCAATAAGCAGGCTCGGGGTTTCAAGCTCAGCTCGCTAGCTCGTCTTGGAATGGTCAAGGATGACAAGAACGAGTCGACATTGGCTGACCTCGTCGAACGCATTGTTCGCCAACAGTATCCTGAGTGGGAAGACTTTGCGGCTGATATCCAAGGCGTCATGACTGCACAGAAGATCAATATTGAGCAGCTGCAGGCGGACGCAAAGAGGTACATCGACAACATCCGCAATGTGCAGATGTCTCTCGACTCGGGCAATCTGTCGGATCCGAAGAAGTTCCACCCGCAGGACCGCGTTAGTCAGGTGGTCCAGCGCTGCATGAAGGATGCCAGGCGCAAGGCAGAGCAAATGGAGCTGTACCTAGAGGAGATGATTCGTACATACAACGACATCATGATCTTCTACGGCGAAGATCCCCAGGATGAGAACGCGAGGCGCGACTTCTTTGCGAAGCTGGCGCTATTCATCGCGGAGTGGAAGAAGTCCCGCGAGAAGAACGTACAGCTCGAGGAGACGAGGAGGAGAAACGAGCAGAGCATGAAGAGGAAGCACGCGCAGCTCAAGGTCGCCACTGCAGCCGGTCTTGAGGGTGCGCCGGCGAGCCCTAGCAGCACCGGAGCGATGGATAGTCTGCTCGAGAAGCTACGTGCCGCGGCGCCGCAGGCAAGAGACCAGAGAGACCGCAGAAGGAGGGCTAGGCTCAAGGATAGGCACCAAGTGCGCGTCGCGTCTGGCCAGAAGATCCCTGACCTAAACGAGATCCCCGAGGTGGAGGCCGGCCTCATGAGCGCGAAGAGCACCGGCAGCGGACCCACTGACGAGGACGGCAGCGTGATGAGCCCGGACCTGCTGTCTCCCAAGGAAGCAGAGGAAGACGACGTCGCACAGAGAGCGGCGCTGCTCCTGCAGGGCATGCGGGGAGACGGCGAGGAGGACGATGCAGAGAAGCGGGAGAGCATGCGCAAGGCGCGAAGGCAGACAGCAGAAGACGAACGGCGAGCGAGGCGGAGGAGGCGGGAGAGGGCGACGAGCACCCAGCCTCCAGGAGACGCCGTGGAGAGTCACAAGGACAAAGAGAATGAGGAGGCGAAGGAGGAGGAGGTCGCCGCTGAGACTCCAGATGTACCAACAATAACGACGGAGGAGGTGTCGACGGAGACTTGAAAGTCCTATTAGCCTGTCTAAAGAGCGAAAGCGAGTGAAACACGCCGTGGCGGGAGAGGAGGGGCTGGGATTGTTACAACATCGCGTCGAAGCAGCCACAATGAGCATTTAAAGCGGTTACCTAATGTCTACTACTACTACTACTACTACTACTCCTTGGCAAGCGAGCATTGCCTGTTTTAGGATCGAGGGAAGTCGACTCCGGCCAGCGACGACCGAGCAAGCGAGCAAGGTCAAAGTCAACCAGCACTGATGCATTCTCATATTTTTCTCTTGGAATATCTATACATGGCATCTAGAAGGCGCGTGGAGCGGCTGGTTGTACCCCGGGCATACTTTATGTCTGTATGTGTTGCGTCTGGTCCTCGGGCGAGATAGCAGGTCCATTTTCGGCTGGGACGGACCAACACAGACAACACAACACTTCGTTGGACTTTCCTGTGGCGGGCTTCGCTTCTTGACGGCCCTCCCGGGGAAGGAGATGGGGGGAACACGGTTGGACTATATATCATAGGGCTTTTGTAGTTATATCTAAATTGATATGCTTCACTTCATGCGGGATGGCATCCTTTAGGGATGGACAATGTAGTGAGGTTTGTCCTCTTTCTTCCGATATGAAGTCATAGGACATCATCAAGATCTAAGAACATGGGAATTTCTCCGCCCTGGAGCCTCGCCTGGACGTGATACCCGCTTCGACCATCGGCAAGGGGCCCGCTGCTGAGGTAAAGCGCCTCACGAGAACCGACGAGCCGCCAATATATTTCGTGGTGTCCAACATGATGACGTGAGACGCCTCAGAGCGATCCTCGACTTGCGATTATTGTGAACTAGACAGTTTTACCTCTTCCGGTATATTTACATGCAGAAAGGGGAGAGGATGTTGAACTCAAAAGAGCTCCTTTGTTGTTCATCGCTACTCGCGTCGACTGCTGAGGACAAAGAGACATATTCTTCATACATCTTTATGGAACCTCCTCTTCTCCCGTTGCGGATGGGATGCAGAGGATTACGACTTGTTCCTTCCAGTCCTTGATTGCCAGACACCCAGCGTCCCAGATACGTGAGAAGCTAGCATTATCATCGTCCCGCGCATTGCCGACCTACGAACGTAGTACCAATCTAGCAGTTTGGGAACATCCCTCAGCGATCTGGGATGGGCAAATCAACGAAGCCGAGGGCATCGCGCGGGGAGCCTGCTCTATTTCCGGCGAGGTTCAGGAAAGTGGTAATTGTCCTGCTGGCGGCGCTAGGGGCTTGGTGGTGGGTTCGGCCGTGGAGGAGGCTGCTGCGGGAAAGGTTGGCTGCGATGTCGAGGACGAGATTTATGCAGGATCTGAGGGACGGGTTTCTGCTGGTGTTCGATCCTTATATTCTCAGATGACGAGGCCGTTGGACATCTTCATCCTGAAAGCTAACTGGATCATCGAAGAGCCCTGACGGAGACACATCGAGTCTGTTGAATTGTATGAATCAACAAGCTCGGGTCCCGGACATATAGAAGATCTAATCCGCAGCACTGTGGCTTCCTATAACTATCTCCTACATCTACGACCTACACAGAAGCCTTCTCTCTCTCTAATACAACTAATACAACACATACCTAACCGACACTCGTATCCTCCTTCCAACAGAGTCTCCCACGTCAGCGAGATTTCGTATTTAATAGACATAGGATGAAGTCCTATTTGAGTCCACCTCCGCCTGGTCCCCCATCTGCCGCTTTGGTCTCCCCCACCAGCTACGTTCTGTGTTCCTCATGGATCTGGAGGGCACGTCACATCCCGAGATGCGTCATGCCAATCGCTTCACGTCCTCACATTTAGCCGCGGGCATTCCCCCCACCGGCAACCACAGCTCTGGTTGACGGCTCCTTATTATCCGTCTGCATTGGAAAGCCCCGCCATGGACGGAAGAGCCCTGATAGGAGCCCGTGTCGATGCGAGGGAGCGGGATAATATCGAGCGAGCCGCGTTCCGTACATATCGAGTTGCCGAATCCATTGGGTTGTCTTTATACCCCGGGTCCGTGGGAGCTGGCATCTGCTTGTCTTCGTTCTTTCTCTCCTCCTGCTTTCTGTCTCAAGCACAATGGAGCCCAAGACCGGCATGGTGCTCGGCTACGACGCGGTCCATCCGTTCTCCAAAGTGAAGCTGACGGACAAGGCCTCCGTGCAGGAGCTCCTGCGGACTCTCCTTGATCCGCTCGAGCCTTTCTTCTCACCCACCAAGGCCCGGATACGATGTCCCGGCGCGACAGCCGTGCGGTTCGACCAAACTGCCTCTGAAGTGGAGGGGATCTGCCGTCCACTCTGGGGCTTGGCGTGCCTCCTCGCGGGAGGAGGCGACTACCATGGCAAGGACTGGTGGATCGAAGGCATCAAGTCCGGGACAGATCCAGAAAACCCCGAGTACTGGGGGTTCCCGCGGGACAATGATCAGAGGATGGTTGAGATGTGTCCTCTCGGTATGATACCTGCTTAGAGGGTATAAGGCGACCTTTTAGCTGACCCGACTTCCTCAGGCTTTGCGTTGGCCGTGGCCCCTGTTTTCTGGGACTCCATGTCGGGGAGAGAGCGGGCCAATGTCGAAGCCTGGCTTGGCAATTCTATCAATGAGAAGAAGTATGACACTCTGGAGTCGAGAACAGGGATGAATCGCGTGCTAACTGTATCTTCAGTATGCCGAATACCAACTGGCTGTGGTTCAGAGTGTTCGCCAACCTTGGCTTGAAAAATAACGGCGGCAAGTTCTCCCAGGAGCGCCTGGACAGTGACATTGAGCATCTGAACACGTTCTACCGCGGAGGCGGCTGGTCTAACGACGGGCCGGAAGGCATCCATCGTGAGCGAGTCCCTTTTATCCCGTGCTGGACACGGCTCTGTAGCCACGAGTCTCTGACTTCTTGTAAGAGATGGACTACTACTCCTCCAGCTTCGCAATACAGTTCTTGCAGCTCCTCTACGCCAAGCTGGCAGGAGAGGACGAGCCAGCGCGTGCCGCGGAGTTCAAAAAGCGAGCCCAGATGATTGCCCTTGACCTCGTCCACTACTACGACAGGGAAGGACGATCAATTCCCTTTGGCCGTAGCGTAGGCTATCGCTTCGCCATGGTGTCGTTCTGGGGTGCCCTGGCGTACGCTGATGTCGAGCTTCCGGCGCCCCTGACGTGGGGCATGGTCAAGGGCATTGTGCTTCGTCACCTGAGGTGGTGGCAGACGCAGCACAACATCTGGAGTCCCGCTGGGACGCTCACCATCGGATATTCGTACCCGAACATGTACATGGCGGAGAATTACAACAGTCCTGGAAGTCCGGTACGTTGCAAGTTCTTAAGAATTTAGATACGATCTGACTTTTTCCCTCACAGTACTGGGCATGTCTCGCCTTCATCTGCCTGGCCATCCCTGAGGACCACCCCTTCTGGACGTCAGAGGAGGAGTCTCCTTGGGATCATATCCCCAAGGTCAAGGCGTTGCCACAGCCAGGACATATAACGAGGTGCTCATTTCCTCTACTGGACTATGTCTCTCACCTTCACGATGCTGAACTTTAATAGCTACCTCGGCGGCCACTGCATGCTCCTCTCCTCCGGCCAAGCCTGCAGCTACCCCATGAAGGGCACCCACGCCAAGTACGGCTGCTTCGCCTACAGCAGCGCCTACGCCTACTCCGTCCCGCCCGGCCTCTTCACCCTGGAGCAGTACGCCCTCGCCTCGCAGCTCGGCCTCTCCGACGACGGCGGCGAGTACTGGAAGACGCGGCGCCTGTGCGAGCGCGCCGGCATCGAGGACCGCGGCGGCGCCGGGCCCGTGCTCGTGTCCGTGTGGCGGCCCTTCCCGGACGTGAAGGTCACGACGTATCTGGTCCCGCCGGACGGGTCCGCGCCCAACTGGCACCTGCGGGCGCACCGCGTCGAGGCGGGCCGCGGGGTCATGACGGCGGACGGGTCGTTCGCGATCCGCAACGAGCGGTCGCCCGACGGGCGGTACCTCGACCTGTACGATCCGGCAAAGTGCGAGGGGACGCGCCCGCGCATCATCGGCAACTACGACGTCGGCACGCCGGAGGGGTGGGCGGCGGGGCGGGAGGGCGCGTTCGCGGTGTCGGCGGGAGCGGTGGGGATCCGGGCGCTGGAAGGGGAGGCGGCAGGGAGGAGGGCGATGCTGGTGAATGCGGACCCGAACTCGAACTTGGTGGAGAGCAGGTCGGTGATCCCGACGCTGCAGCATACGATCAAGAAGGGAGAGACGGTGTGGTATGTCTCGGGGATATATGCTAAGCCGTCTGGGGAGAGTGTCCCGAAGGAGACGTATCTGGATGGGTGGGAGAAGCCGCCGGTGATCCCCGGGTGGCTGGAGGCGGAGATGGGAAGCTTGTAGGAGGGATAAGACAGGAGAGTGGCATCTTATAGATGAATTTCTTTATCCTATTCCCAAGTGGCGCATTCTCTCTGCGTCGGGTAGAAGGGCCGCCGCTACATTCAAGTGCTCTTGTAGCCCCCTTTTTGTATCCCCTATTCCACTGATCGATCGACAATCATTCTTTTTGCAAACATGCTGAAGAATTATTAGCACTTTTCCTTGATACCGAGACCTCAAGTTGATATGAGTCCTGATTGCAATTCCTCTCCTTATGCCGCGAAAGAGTTGATAAAAGCAGCCAACTTCTCAGCCCCCTCCAGAGGGATCGAGTTGTAGTTGCTAGCACGAATACCACCCACGCTCCTATGTCCCTTCAGACCTGTCAAGCCCTGATCTGTTGCCTGCTTCAAGAAGGCCTTCTCGGCCTCGTCGACATTGCCACCCTATTGACAGTGTCAGATGCATCCCCGGATGCTCGAGAGGACTGCACGTACCTTGGTCACCCGGAAGCAGATGTTCATCCTTGAGCGGACCGTCTTGTCGGGCACGATCCTGTAGACATCAGGGTGCGCCTCCAACGCAGCATAGATGATCTGTGCCTTCTTGTTGGCGAGAGCCTCCTGGCCGTCCACTTTGTCGGGGAACGTCGCCAGGAGCTTCTTGAGCACCTGGCCGGCGATGTATACACTGAGTGGCTGTCAGCGCCTGATACCCGTCACTCATCTCTTACTCGATAGAGGTGCTTAGACTTACTCAAAGATGCTGAGGGTGTTATATAAGCTGTTGTTTTTTGCTATGGTCTCATACGAGAAGATAATGGGAGGGATGGGAAGGCCGAGCTTCCTCATTAGCGCCGGCGACGGCTGGATCGTCGTGGGCGGTAGGAAACTCTTCTTGATGACCACGACGGTGATTCCGGTAGAACCGAGATTCTTCTGGGCACCGAAGAAGAAAGCCGAGTAGTTCTTCACCGGCACCCTCCTGGACAGGATGTTGGACGACATATCCGCCACAACGATCGGCCCGCTCCCGTCCGCCTTGGGCGCTAGCACCGTCGGGAAGCCGGGGAACTCGACGCCGTCGACCGTCTCGTTCTCGCAGAGATACACCATCGCCGCGTCCTCGGACAGCTTCCACGTGCTCTCGTCGGGGATCTTGCCGAACTTGCCGCCGTTGGCCTCCCGCGCGTCCGCCACGAGGTTCACGCGCTCGGGCCCCAGGAGCCGCTGCGCCTCCTGGTACGCCTTGAGCGACCAGCTGCCGGTGACGACGTAGTCGACCTTGAGCCGCTCGTCCACGGCCTTCTGCAGCTCGCGCGCCAGCATGGCGCCGTCGGCGTCCGCCTCCGCGACGCCGCTGGCCGCGAGGATGGCGGCCTTCTGGCGGGCGACCCAGGCGCCGACCATGTTGTAGACGGTGGCGGAGAACTCGCCGGTGCCGCCGCCCTGCATGAAGAGCACGTCGTAGTCGGCGGCGGGCACGTCCAGGTAGGTGGCCAGGTCGGCCTTGGCGGCGGCGAGGATGTCGGCGGCGATCTGCGAGCGGTGCGAGTGCTCGGCGACGCCCAGGCCGGTGTGGTCGTAGTCGACGAGGGCCTGCGCGGCCCTCTCGAGGACGTCGGTGGCGAGCAGCGCAGGGCCGGCACCGAAGTAGGTGATGTCGGAGCGGGCGGGCATCTTGCTGTTCTCGGTCTTGCAGCGGAGGTGAAGGAGGCTGCAGCTCTGGGAGGAGTGCCGGGAGTTGCAGATGCGTGTCTGTGAGCCTCTTACCTCTTATATGAGCCTCTCACATGAGATACTGAGTCAATCTTGAAAATTGTCGGCCGTTTTTGCCGGTCTCGGATCTAAGGGTCGCACGACGCACGCCAATGACAGCGACGTGAGTCATGCTTTCCCCAGATTCTGGCGCAACCCGCTGCGCTAAAAGGCTGTCTTGTCTGTCTTGTCGTGGGGTTTGGTATCTTGAGTGCCGTTCGGTACCTGCTTTTGCTGCTGCTGTTACTGCGAAGGGTGCGTTCTGTCTATGGTCTTGGCTATCTAGCAAATCTCCTTGTGGGAGGCCGTTTGGCCTCACCGGTATCTCTTTCTCCTATCCGAATGATGTATATACAGCACTTACGGATAGCTATCATGAAATCTTGAAGCCTCTCCGCGAAAATATCACGAGAGACCCCTTTTGATAGTTGAGGCTGTCAATTCCAATTCTTGCCAGTTCAGCGTCGCTGCATAATGACCGTAATAGGCTTCCAATTAGCCGTATGGGCGGCGTTCATGACGGACGCAATTGTTGGCGCCGAACATTAGGGCTGAATTACTCACCCGTGAAGAGACCCAGAGCGGTCCAGAACACACTGAACTTTCAGCGCTTCAAACAGTTTCACAACCCCGCTCTCAGATGCCTGATTGACGTCGGTGCTTCTCAACAAGAGTGCGCGACATCAAACATTGGACACCTTATCTCGAGAGCCAGATGCCATTGTCCCTGTTATGTAGAATTTGCGCCTCGTCATGATATCTCGAAATAGCAGAGACAAGCATGGCTGAGAGAAAGAACTCTGAAGCTGGGCCTTCCAGGCACGCACACTCTATTCCCCCCGTGTCCTTCCGTAAGATGCCCCTGTGCTCACCTGGTTGTCTCGTTGAGAGCCAAATTTGCTGACGATGGTTCCAGCTACTCATAACTCACCAAGGACATGGTTTCTCACTCAAGGGCTGTCACCCCTGGCCATCAGGTTAATCCGGCTGCTCCTCGCTCACGGCGACTATGTCGTGGCTTGTCTCCCGCCCCTCGAGATCGAGCATGAGGACCGGAGCGCCGAGTTCCGAGAGCTCATCAACGAATGCAAGAGTGCCCGGAAGGACAGGGAGGGCTGGAAGGACAGGATCCGCGGCATACGCTGCGACGGGCGCTCCATGGGCCAATGCAGTGCCGCCGTCGCGGAAGCCGTCCAGGTCTTTGGCCGCATCGACATTCTGCTTTGCTGCAAATCCCAAGCTGTCGTCGGCACGGTGGAGGAGCTCTCTACGACGCCGGCCACCCGGAATCTCGTGCGCGACGAGTTCGAGACCATCTTCTTCTCGCAAATCAACTTCATCAAGGCCGCGCTACCTCAGCTGCGGACCCAGCACACCGGCCACATCATCGTGCTCACGAGCATCGGCGGCCACATCGGGACACCGGGGATGCCGATCCACACGGCCGCCACGTGGGCGCTCGAGGGGTTCTGCGACTCGCTCGCCTACGAGATCGCGCCGTTCAACATCAGGGTGACCATCGTGCAGCCGAACAAGGAGGTCCCCTCGCTCACGAACCGGATCCTCTTCGCGCCCCAGCTGCCGTGGTACGAGAGCGACGTGAACCCGGCGCCCAGCGTGCGGGACATGCTCGGCGCCGTGCTCAACGCCGACCCGGACACGGCGGTCGGGGACCCGTCGGAGGCGGCGGAGGTGCTGGCCCGGTTCCCCAAGCTGCCGGGCCAGGCGGCGGACCGGCTGGTCATGGAGACGGTGCACGCGCTGACCGCCATCGGGGGCCACGAGAACCCGCCCGCCAGGCACATCGTGGGCTTCGAGGGGGCCATGGCGGTCAAGGAGAAGCTGAAGACGGTGACGGAGGAGCTCGAGGACTTTGTGGAGGCGAGCCTGTCGGTGGACATCTTCGAGAGCGAGCTGAAGGATGAGGCTAGGGAGGGGAAGGCGGAGGCTGAACACGTGGAGATCGCTTCTGGATGATGTGTATTGCCCATGACGGTCCGCTCGTGTATAGAGCTCGGAGTGAAGTGACTGGCAGACCAGCCCGAGTATACAGGAGAGAAGCACGGAAAAGGGGAGAAGGGAGGCGGATCACTCAACCTATTGGATTGGAGAGGTGTATGACTCTGCGAACCTCGGCTTTGTTGTTACTGATGCCAGGGAATGGCGTTTGATTTATCTATATCTTACGTTTGGCTTAGATAAGTTGACCTTGTTGACGTCCTTTCTACTTGTCGTGAACTGAAAAGGGTGCCTTTCCGTGCGTGTGCTCTTTACACTATAGGCACTGGGGTAAGGGTGTTTAATTAAGCAGGGAGAATGGGGGAATTCCCAGACGCTTGGACCAGCCGCGAGCTCGAACTGTCCTCGACTGCTGCAGCTGCCAGACAATCGCATTGAAGGTACGGAAACCACCAGCATTTGTAAACTGCAAACAGTCTTCCAGTCACGCCGCCTACAGCCGGGCCTAGCGATCCCGAGGAGGAGAGGATAAGGCTCTCAAGAGCGGCTCGCTTTCTTAGAGGCCAAACAACAGCCACAGCACGCGACAGATCGCTCGGCGCAACCCAAAGTACCGTACATACAGCGAGAGGCGGTCGACATGTGGGAGGGCCCGACGAGCTGCGAAGCTGCGCCAGAGTAACACCGGGGGGATGAGAACACGCCAACAATGAGCATCGATCCTCTCCTGCCTATCGCCCCTGCGAGGGTGAAGGCACTGGTGCTTCCTCTCGGCCACATCAAGCGCGACCGCTTCGCTTCCTTCTTGGACAGGCTCAAGAGCGAACATGTCGTCCACCTTCGCGATATCAGCGCCGACGGGCGCCCGAACAGAAGTATGTGCTATTTTCTCCCTCCCTAGCTCGTGAAGAGGAGGCCTGCAGCGACTCTAACCTTCTGCCCATCTATTCAGACATGTTCTCGCCGCTGGCATTTCCAGCGGGCGCCATCTTCTACGAACTCATAACACACGCCCCGCCTCCTTCGCATCTCGCCCTCTCCCCCTTCGATCTATATCGGGAGCCCCTTGCGATCATTGCGCTGGCCGACGGCGCCGAGCTCGAGAGCGTCCTTTTCAGCAAGCGGCAGTCTGGGGGACCGACTATTGCGGAGCGGAACATTCGAACGCTATATCAGGAGCTGGAGGACCTGCGCGACGCTTATCCGAAAGCTATTGTACACCAGGTCCTCCTCTTCGACTACTTAGAATCTGAGCACCATGTCCCTATACCCGAAGGACTGGTGCCTATTCCACCCCCCGAGCACTGCAAACGGACGACAATGCGGACGGCCATGTGTGACATCTCGTCTTTGCTCCTGGCAGAGATGACCACTCTAGCCAAGTCGTTCGAGGCTATGAATTATATCGATTCCCCGGGCCAGTCGTCCACCATACGCCAACTAAATGGGTCATCTTGGGGGGAGGATTCAAACACGTTACTGCGCCGGAATTCGCAGTACTCGATGCCGAACTCGCGGTCAATATCGGCCAATGCGTTGCCGGACAGGAGCCAGGCGAGGATGTCTATGCCTGTCCCTTTCAAAGGCCTACCCATCGGCTCCAGCAGCTCAACTCCAGGCCGCCCTTCGACTCCTGTGAAGAGCGGCCTCTCCAACCCCCCAACCACCTTCGACGACATCGCGAACGGGGAGAATCACGAACCTACGAGCCCGGAACAGACGATGCCCCCGCGCCCCGATAGTGCCGGCGGCTTCAGGACGCAGAGCCAGGATCGAGTGTCGGTCCAGGGCTTTGGCCCGGGTGGGCTCAATGAGAGGTGGAGAAACAAGGGGAAGGGGAGGGTGACCATCGTCGTGGGGTCCCTCTACCTTCAGGCGGGACGCTGGACCGACGCCCTAAAGGAGCTTATAGACGGGGCTACCATAGCTAAGTCGATTAATGATCATCTCTGGCACGGGAAGGCTCTCGAGCTCATACTCATATGTCTAATCCTTCTTGGATGGGCACGTATCGAGTTTGTGGTTCCCGCAATCTGTCTGCCACCCCCTGAAAAGGGTGCCGCCACTGCCGCGGCGGTAGAGGAGGTCGAGAGGACGGATCCCAGGCAGCCAAAACACTTGCGACATCTGCAGGTGGTCCTTCCGGATCTTCTTGACAGGATTATCGGACTTTACTCGAGGATATCTGCGGAGCATCTGCCTCCCCTTCCTCTGTCAGAAGCCATCATCAGATTTTGCAGGACACTCACGGCGGTGCACATCGCAGACGGGCAACTGGGCGACAAGTCCATACAGATGATCATATCTGGGAACTATCCTGAGAAGACGCTTACCACCTCGCCTCGTCTGACTGTAACCCCAAGTCGGACGCTGATAGTCAACACCCTCTTCCGCGCCTTTCCTTCTTCGGGGTCGGAACTGCTCACAACTGTGGACCGTATCGTCATCCTCAGCGGTATCGCATCTGTTTTAGGAGTCCTGGGTTTTCAGAGAAAGAAGGCCATGGTTGTGCGGGAACTCGTTTCCGTCTTGATCGGCGGGCTGGTCGAGGCCCGCACGAGAGGGGCCGCGGAGGTCGGCATCCACCCTGCTGCCGGGCTGGTGGCGCTGAATGGAGTCAACGGTCATACCAACGGTGCCGCAGCCCTCGAACTTGGCGAGAGTGACATCGAATTCGGCATCGATGCATTCTTGGGCCTTATCATTAAAACCTACGGTATCGTCTCTTTCGATGTGGGCATGCACGTCGAGAAGAATGCGAAGATCTTCACAGACGACTCTAACGACGGCTGCATCTCGAGGATACAGAAGCAGGCTGCTGCGAGAGCTTTTGGCATGCCACAGATTAAGCTCAACATCTTGAGAGCTTGCATAAACTTCTCTGAAGCACTCCCCGACTTCGCTGGCGTGTTGAAGTTCTCCAGTGATCTCCTGCGCACGGCTGGAAGCGGAGTCGCCCCTGGGCCTCGCCGAGAAGATGCATCTGCAATGATCTCCGTAGAGGAACAGGTTCACCTCGCTACCAATATCACAAAGACATTCAACTTGACGCAACGCCTGGGCCTTGATCACCTGGCTGCTGAATACTGGGACGAGTTCTTGGTAAGAGGCATTAAGCTTGAGCCTCTATCGGTTAGTCGGACGCCTATAGAGCACACCAAGTCGGAACTACCCGGAGCTTCCACCGTCAGGACCTCGCAGGATGTCAACCCGTTCATCCACAACCCTTTCCAGAAGCAGCCCGACAAAGCCGCGGTGGTGAACACCCTCGTTGCAGGGGAGGCTGCCACATTCAGGATAACTTTACAAAACACCTATGATCTCGAGGTTGAGATCGAGAGCGCACGCTTGGATGCAGAGGGGATTGACTTTGAGTCCTCGGTCGAGAGCACTGTCATTGGCGCATACCGCACACAGGTGTTGAAGGTTAAAGGCACTCCCAAGCAGGCTGGAGCCTTGCGTATCACAGGCGCCATCATCCGCGTAAGAGGCTGTCGGGAAAGGAGATTCCCCATCTTTGCGGAACCCTGGACAGCAGATACTGAGCTGAAGGTCAAGGCGATAGGGTTGCCAGCGCTTGACAGACACCTGCTGCTACCAAGTGCGGGAGAACCACCCAAGGCGGAAGAGATCGCTTTGAATGTCATTTCTGAACAGCCTGTTGTGGTTGTGAAATCCACTACCCTGCCGCAGTCCTCCGTCATGATTCTCGAAGGAGAGAGACAAGTTTTCTCTGTCACCCTACGGAACCTCTCCTCTACGACACCTGCGGACTTCTTGCTCTTTACTTTCCAGGACTCGACCCAAGAGCCGTTACAGGCGGCTCTGAGCAAGCGGGATGCCACTCCCGCCGAGTTGTATGAGTATGAACTCATACTGGCCAGGAAGCAGGCGTTCCGACTACGGAAGATCGGCAACACGAAGAGATATATAGCTCCTGGAGCTACTGCAACCTTTGACTTTGAGATTCTTGGAAAACCCGGCCTCACGAACGGCAGCATTCAAGTCGATTATGCGTTTCTCGGAGTCCCGCCTGAAGAGGTGTCCGAGAAGTTCTTCACCCGCCAGGTGTCGCTCCAGCTCACGGTCACGGTCAATGCCAGTGTCGAGATCGCTAGGATGGATGTCCTGCCACTGCAGGGAAGCCTCCCGCAGCCGCTCTGGAACCGAACGAGCAAGAAAGAAGGAGCGAGTGATGAGCTCACTCCGGACAAGTACTGTCTGCTGATGCTCGACCTCCGGAATGCGTGGCCGAGCAGCATGATCGCCACACTCGAGGTTGAGGATGCAACTGCCATCGAGGAACAGATCCTCCCGGGCAATACCAGCAGAGTTATTGTGCCTATAAAGAGGGTGTATCTGGAGGATCCCCATGCTTCTATACCTGCGCTCAACCCCTCACGCCAACGGCAATTTGTCGTCAGTGCGAGCAAGATATCGCCAGACATGGAGCGGACAAACAGAGAAGCGTTCTGGTATCGCGAGAAGATTCTTGACATGCTCAAGGGTAGCTGGAGGGCGGTGTCTGGCCCATCTAGAAGCGGGACCCTCGAGTTGCGCAGCATGCGCCTTACATCTCGCATGATTGAAGCTGTCAAGGTGGACGAAGTGGGCATCGACGTGTCCGTGGAAGATCCGAACGCCGCCGGACTCGAGCACGGCAGCAAGAATGTGGCCTTTGTCGACGAGTTTGTGCAGATCCGCGTGCACATCACAAACAGGACCGAGCAGCCCATCTATCCGACGGTCAGGGTCATGCCGGCGCTGTGCCACCGGCCGCTGAACGTCGCGCTCGACTTCACGCGCAAGTTCGCCTGGAACGGGACGCTGCAGCAGTTCCTGCCCCTGCTGCAGGGGAGGTCGAGCACCGACGTCGTCATCGGCGCGACTGCGCTCTGCAGGGGCGAGTTCGAGATCACGGCGTCGGTCGAGGAGACGCAGCTCTGGCGGCCGAGGACGGAGGCGGAGACGGAGGAGCAGAGGAAGAGGGGGTCGGGGCGGCCGCGATCAGATACCCAGACCATGTTAGACGCGGCGCTAGGGGCTAAGGAGCGGCGCATTTGGCATTCTAGACAGCCTTGCCACCTTGTTGTGAGGGACCGTGGATAATGAGAGGCCGATAGATTTGAGGTGGTGATAGTTCTGGGAAAGAGATGGTTGATGATGGGTCATCTTGTAGCTATACTACTGATTCATCCGATCTCCCGCCACAAGACTCAGCCTGATTCTTCAGAGGACAATCTGCTTACTGCTCTACCTGATTGTTCTCCTGGCCAAGGTCTCACTTTGTCTCACCCAACGACTCAAAACTGGCGTGCCCAGAGAGGTTGTTGGCTCGAGGCGTGCGCTAACAAGCACTGTGGCTTTCGCTTACTGCCACCAGTCACCGACAAAATTTTACCGTCACTCCTTACTCACCTTCATAGCAGTTTGAGTTTCTCACTCACTCAAACAAGAAAACTCTCGGAGCAGATGCCTCTCCGTTTCTCACAGGCCTTGCCTGGAAGGTACTGTCCTCGAATTGCCAGATAGGGCTGCTGCTGGCGATACTGGACCGCGTGCAAAATTGGCAAAGATGGCGCCTCGCCACAGGATCCTCTTCCTCGACGCCTACGACTCCTTCACCAACAACATCACGGCCCTGCTCGCCACCCTACTGGAAGTCGACGTCTACGTCCTGCCCATCGACACCCCGCTGCTCGACCCGGCATCTCCGGCGTTCCGGGACGACCTCCGGCGCGAGCTCGCGCACTACGCCGCCGTCGTCTGCGGGCCGGGCCCGGGCTCCCCGGACCTCGACGGGGATGTGGGGCTCATGAGGCACGTCTGGGACCTGAACGGCGAGGGCCTGCTGCCGGCGCTGGGCGTGTGCCTCGGCTTCCAGAGCCTGGCGCTCAGCTGCGGCGGGAGGATCCGGAGGCTGCACCGGGGCCTGCACGGGATGGTGCGGCGGATCGAGCACCGGGGACGGGGCGGCGGCCGGGCGTCCGCCGGCGACGTCTTCGGTGGGGTTGGAGAGTTCAAGGCGACGCTGTACCACAGCCTGTGTGTCGATGTCGGCCAGGACAGTATTCCGGAGAGAGAGTGGAGCGAGGGGAAGTGGGAGTCTCCTGAGGGTTGCTCCGATATTGTGCCCCTGGCTTGGGTGGAAGAAGAGCACGATGGCGAAAGTGAGAGTGAGAGGATACTCATGGCGATGAGGCATGTAGAGAAGGCGTTATGGGGTCTGCAGTACCACCCGGAGTCGGTGTGCACGGAGCAGGAAGGCAACAGGGTGATCTGCAACTGGTTCCGGGAGGCTCTACGATGGAACGAGGCGACCGGGAGGAACGTCTTGCTAGATGACGATCTGCTCGCGAGAAACGCTGTCACGCCGAGTCTTCTTCACCAGGCTGCGGAAACGGACGGAGGGAGCGCAAGAGACAGTTCGGGCCTCTGGGGCGCCTTCGGCGTCGGCGCACGCTTTTGTTCACGGACGATCGACCTGCCGGACAATGTCCACGTCCCGGACATCGTGGAGATGCTCCAGGCGAGGGAGACGGAGTGTATCGTCCTAGACTCGGCGAACGCAAAGGTCACCCTGCCGGAGACTGCCGCTGACGTGCGCGGCAGGTACAGCATCATCGCCCTTGATGTGCCCGAGGCGGTGCGGCTGGAGCACCACGTCGGCGACAAGGCCGTGACGGTGAGGCTCCCGCGCCTGGGAGGCCTGCCGGTCGATATCGTCGAGACGGTGCCTCTGAGGTCTGGCCAAGACGTCTGGCAGCTGGTGGCTCAGTTTCACGACGCGAGGCGTGTGAACCCCGAGGACCACCCTGACGTACCCTTCCTCGGAGGGTTCATGGGTTACATCACCTACGAGCAGGGTTTAAGCGGCATCGGCGTCAAATTTGCCGCGGAGAGGGGTCATAACAGACCGGATGTGTGCCTCGTATGGGTCATGAAGAGCATCGTCGTCGACCATAAGGAGAACCTTCTTCACATCCAGTATCTCCAGCCCCCGACGGCCAACGGGCAAAACTGGCTTGACACTGTAGCTGCGAAGCTGCAGTCGTCGCATATCTGGCAGCATTCCTCGTGCGATACTCGACCCGGCGTGGAGAAACCGAGGACGTCGTCCCTTGCGTCTCGGGCCTCTACCGGGAAGATACAGAAGCCTGACGAGGCAGAGTACGAAGCTAAAGTCCGGCAGTGCCAGGAATTCATCGCCGCCGGCGACTCCTACGAGCTGTGCCTCACCGACCAGACGACTATAACTCGGCCTCGAAGCGACTCCTCCTCGGCCAAACCCTCAGCCACCACCGACGCTATCCGGATAGCGCACAAGCGCCGCCGCACATCCTCCTACAAGAAGACCCCCGCGTCGTCCTGGGACCTCTACCGCGCCCTGTGCACCCTCCAGCCCGCGCCCTTCGCCTCCTACCTCCGCCTCGGCGGCGCCACGCTCCTCAGCTCCTCGCCGGAGCGCTTCCTCCGCCTCGACCGGTCGGGCACCTGCTCGATGAAGCCGATGAAGGGCACGGTGCGCAAGTCGGACGCGGTGCGCACGCTGGCGCGCGCCGAGGAGCTCCTGCGCGTGCCCAAGGAGGAGGCGGAGAACCTGATGATCGTGGACCTGGTGCGGCACGACCTGCACGGGGTGTGCGGGCCGGGCAACGTCGCGGTGCGGGACCTGCTGCGGGTGGAGGAGTACCAGAGCGTGTTCCAGATGGTCACCGTCGTGGAGGGGAGGCTGCCCGGGGAGGCGCAGGAGGGGGCGGGCAGGTACACGGGCCTGGACGTGCTGGCTGCGAGTCTGCCGCCTGGCAGCATGACGGGGGCGCCGAAGAAGCGGAGCTGCGAGATACTGCTGGGGATCGAGGGCGACAGGGAGCGGAGCTTGTACTCCGGCGTGGTGGGGTACATGTGCGTGTCCGGGAGGGGAGACTGGAGCGTGACGATCCGGAGCATGTTCCGGTGGGACGACGAGTGTGAGGGTCTTTCGCCCGACGGCGAGCCCCAGGAGGTGTGGCACATTGGCGCCGGCGGCGCGGTCACCATCCTCAGCACCCCGGAGGGAGAGAGCGAGGAGATGTTTACGAAGCTTGCGGGCCCGCTTGGAGTTTTCACGGAGTCTTGAATTCGGGGAATAGACGGGACGGTGGTGATGAGGCGGATAAAGGGGTAAGGCGTTTCTGGGGGGGATACTCAACGTATCGGTTCAACACACCATGGGAGGCGTATATGGGTATGCGGAAAACTCAGACTCAACGGTCGATCTGAGAGATAGACGCCACTTAGTCCTCTTGCAATTCATGATGCTATATTAGGCATAATCTTTCCAGCCCGGGGTGTTCTCATCCAAATCCGCTCTCTTCAGTGCCTGTTTCACCCGACACCGCCTCACGCCTTCCTCCACGTAAAGTTGTTGATACAGTGGCAAGGAGCCTTGCCGTTCTCTGTCTGCGCAGCAGCAGCAGCAGCCCTCCTCGTATCCTCTGTCTCGGCCGGTATTTATCTCCTGCTCACTTAGAACTCCTGCTCCTCCTGGAAGAACATCGTGAAGCTGATAATCGTTCCGTAAATGAGCAGACCGCCAACAATCGACATAATCATCGCTCCGATCTGGATCAAGTTCGAGTGGGCGAGAACGACCGGAAGGGCTATGACCGAGGAGAGAAATGTTAGCGATTCCTTCGTTCGTGCCCAGAGGTGCGAACTACTCCAGACGAGAGGGGCGGGAGAGCAACAGGTCAGTACGTACCAATGCCCATAATCACCAGAAAACCCGTGCAGAACCGGCCCAGGTCGACGATCGCGGAGCCGGCGGAGTTGTCGACGAAGTCATCCGGGTTGGCGCACCGTCCGCAGATCCAGTTAGGCAGCGGCGCGATCACGTAGGTCGCGACAACCAGCAGCGGGTAGTAGACCTTCCACAGCGCACATGATAGAATGACGAGCAGGAATCCGACGGCGAGGACGAAGGACAGGGCGATGATGGTCTTGAGGCCGGCGGTAGGCATGGTGACAGATGCCGCCTGGCGGGCGGGGGGAGGCGGGCTGGGACCGGAAGCTGGCGGCTGGGGAGGGCAGGAGGAGCTAGCTGGACAAAAGAAAGGCGGTGCGCTCTCTTCAACGGCGGATCTCTTCAGTTCAGAAGAATAGTCAGGACGAGGAAGCCCGGTGCAAGTATCGGCTTGTGGCCGGTTGTGCGGTTTGACGAGAGCGTGCGGGTGACGGAATGCGGCTGATGATGTGCGAACTCGCAGTCGTCAGCGCAGCCTCGGCGGGTCTGGTGCGCAGTCCAAGCTCCCTGTTTCAATGCCCGGGCACGGTCCACCAGGTTAGGTGCCTTAGGTAATAATGTCAAGTACCTATCTACGGTACGTACCCTGTCTCACGGGCACTGCTACGGCGGTCGGCGCTTCTTTTCAGCGGGCAAGGTACGTACCCCGGCTGCCGCAACGTGCAGGTAGCCTTGAGGTTGGGGCTACGAAGCTTGGAGCTGCCTGCCAAACAACCAACCCATCAGCGAAGCTCTCTTTCCCATTCATCCATCCCTCCTTAGAAACCACGACTTCTCGACGGCCTCACAATCTCTTCTAGTGACACACAGACTAACCCCCCTTCGACTGGCAATACGATACCGCCAATATGTTCAGGAACAATTACGACAACGATTCGGTCACATTGTACGTTGGAAAGGCGCGAGGTGGACTGGACTACGTGCAGACGCTGACAAGCTTCTCAGCTCGCCGCAAGGCCGGATATTCCAGGTTGAATATGCTGCTGAGGCAGTCAAGCAGGGTTCGGTGGTCGTCGGAATAGCCAGCAAGTCGCACGCCGTATTAGTAGCAATCAAGGTACGTCCGACCCGACCTGCCGCGCCCTCTCGCGCCCTCCAGCACCCTCCAGCGCCCTCTTGTCATCTTTCTAAGTCCAGAAAGCTAATTCAGTTTGACCACTGCAGCGGAACGCAGAAGAACTATCCTCGTACCAGAAGAAGCTCTTCCCCATCGACGAGCACACCGGCATCGCCATCGCGGGCCTGACCTCGGACGCGCGCGTCCTCTCCAACTTCATGAAGCAGCAGTGCCTGGGCCACCGGCTGACCTACGGGCGCTCGATGCCGGTGCGCACGCTGGTGGACATGATCGGCGAGAAGGCGCAGACCAACACGCAGCACTACGGCAAGCGGCCCTACGGCGTCGGGCTCCTGGTCGTCGGCGTCGACGACAAGGGCCCGCACCTGTTCGAGTTCCAGCCCAGCGGCATGACCGAGGAGATGGTGGCGTTCGCCATCGGCGCACGCTCCCAGATGGCGCGCACCTACCTGGAGAAGAACATCGAGGCCTTCGAGAGCTGCGACCGCGAGGAGCTGGTCCGGCACGGGCTCAAGGCGCTCAAGGAGAGCCTGGTCCAGGACAAGGAGCTGACGGTGGAGAACACGAGCGTGGGCATCGTGGGCGTCGCGGACAAGGACGGGAAGAAGAAGCTGGAGCCGTTCAAGGTGTACGACGGCCAGGAGGTGCGGGCGTGGATCGACAGCGTGGCAGACGACGGCCAGGGCGCCGGGGAGGAGGAGGCCGGCGCGGGCACCGAGGCGATGGAAGTCGACAGCTAGGAGATTGTCGAGAGGGGTGGGAGAGAAGCGGATGGCCGCCGTGGGAGGGCATGCTCGCCGTCGTAAGGAGTCATCAAAAGACGCGAGCGAGCGTTTGCCGTCGGTCAAACGCGGTCATGTACTACTATCAAGTGATTGCTTAGACGGTTTGCCAGGCGAGGTTAAAACTAGGAATCTCAGGAGGGGCGTATTCTATTGCGGACGCGCCGAAGAGAACCCATGGACTATTCTACGTAAAGGTCTTCCTAGAGCTGAGAAGTCTACCGAATGATGCCCCTGCTGATCGAAATGCGCCTATTGTGTCATCCCGCTTGTCGACAGCCGAATGGAGAAGTCCCGACTCTGGTCATCCCTTTTAACTCCGTTAAACCTGGTCCCACACAGATAACGACGCGAGAGAGAGAAAAAACACAATGGAAAATCCAGCGAAGAGAACCCCTTACTCGTTACCCCATTGAAGCTTATAGACGGACGACGAGACCTTGTACTCGCGCAGCGCGCGGACGGCGTCCTCGGCCGTGGACGCCGTGGCGAGGATGCTGGCGTTGGCGCCCTTGACGAAGCCCTCCTCGACGCTCTTCCGGATCCAGTCCAGCAGGCCGTCGTAGAAGCCGTTGATGTTGAGCACGCAGACGCCCCTGTTGTGGATCCCGAGCTGGTTCCACGTGCACGTCTCCAGCAGCTCCTCCATCGTGCCGTAACCGCCGCTCAGGGCGATGAACCCGCTGCCGGGCCCGCCCGCGATGACCTCCTGCGCCATCATCTGCTTGCGCGTGTGCATGTCCTTGACCACCGTCGTCTTGCCGAACATCTTCTCCTCCGGTATGGCCAGCGCGGCGCCGCCGTTCACCGTCGTCGACGTGTATGTCGGGTCCCGCTCGTAGCGGACCAGTGCCTCGGGGATGATGCCGTGCACGGCGTCCGGGCCGGCGAGGGAGACCAGGGTCTTGGCGATCTCGCCCATCAGGCCGACCGTGCCGCCTCCGTAAACTGTGGGATCGCTGCGGTTAGACTATGCGACCACTTTGCCCCTCTACTTTCTAGTAGTTCTTCTTTCGATTCGGTTCGCGGCTTGCCTAGGTAGCTATACCGGGCATGGGACTACTTCGCTTGTGCTTACCTAGTCCGATGTTGTTTGCGGCCATCACCCGCGCCAGGTCTCGGGCGGCCTCCATATGTGCGGCGTCATAGCCTGGCGATGAGCCGCAGTAGACGCATATCTTGGTCCGCCTCTGGCCGTTCGGGCCAAGACCGGAGGCCGGGGTTGACGTCCCCGAATCGGGGAGCGAGGCCAACGGCGTACCGAAGCCGGAGTCCGTGTTGAGCTCCGTCGGAGCCATCCTGAGGGGGTAAAAAGGGTCACGTATATGATAGAGCTATTTATCTAGACGCAAGAGACTCCCAAAATGGTTGGACAATAAGAGACAGTATGGAGATAAGAGCGAGCGTCGCAAGAGACCTGTAAAGCGGCTTCTGAAGGTCTTCGTGCTCGAGGGGCGAAGGATGGATGATGATTTATGACTCTTTACGAGCTCCACCCGCGCGGCAGGTAAAAGGGCCTTTGTCTTAGACGGGAGCGGAACGTGTTGAAGGGCGGACTGCTAGAGCAGAAAGACACGTATGAAACTCCTTGACTCGGAGGAACCAAGAACCAACAAACGAAATATAGAAAGCCGCGACTGCGGGCGCTGGCCGGTCTCGATATTTTGTAGGTATGATGTAGCTCACCGGTCTTTTCCACTTACATAATGTATATGCCGGCCGCCGATAGCCACGCGATGCTCAGGGCCGGCTCGGCTTCCGTCTCGATTGGCCGCCCCTGGGCAAAGAGGCGGGCCAGGCCTTTGCCTTGTGACCTGGAATTATCAATGATGACATCGACGTGTTCGGCTCCCAGCGAATTGATGCGTATCTATCCCGTAACAAGGGCGAGCGCCAACGTGTTTGGCACCTCGAGATGGCGGCATCGCTTAGGGGTTGGTCCGGCAGCTTCAGGCCTCAAGCAGGATGAGTTGGAGAGTCGGACAGGAGTTCGCCAAGCGCAGCGGCCTCTGACGGCAGTGACAGAAAGATATACACAGGCCAGGAGGAGGCGCGACCCCATGACAGAGCTGTGAAAGCTTGACGTGTCACGGAGAGACGGCAGGTCGATCCCGGCTGCAGGTGTCAGAGGGGGAAGGGGATACATAGATAACCTTAACCGGCCTGTGGGATCACAGCCGACGGCCGTCACTTCTTGAAAGGGGTGGTACCTCATTTAGGTACGGAGTGATACATTGAGGAAGGTACTGTACCGTACAGTACTGAACGGTCGGACCCTGATTTGCCGACCCCGACCATGGGGGGGGCCACTTTCGCGATTGCGCAAAACCGCCTAATATTAGCATCTCCGCACTCGATTCGATGCCGAAGAGCTCTTTCGCATAGGTAGCTCATCGCCGCCTGCCAAAGCCACTCTTCTCTCGAGGGTATCTGGAAACAACTCAGTTTCCACAAGAGTATCGCGCCAAGATGCCTCAGGGAAACGCACCTGCGGCCGGCGGCCAACCCGCCGCGCGGGAGGAAGAAGGGGTCAGTCTGTCCTTTCTGGGTACTCCATCCACCACTGTACGACGTTTGTGCTGACTGGCGTCTCTGGATATAGCAATCGCTCATGAGCAAGGTCATGATGGGTGCCGTCATGTATTTCGGCATCCAGTTTGCCATGAACAAGATCACGGGTGGGGCCAAGCAGACCGCGGCCGTCAAGGATGCGGACGGCAACACCGTCCAGGTTGCTACCGCCCGCGGCGATATCCCTCCGTACGACCAGCGCCCCAAGATCCTCGACGATGGCGCAACATACAATACGATTCCTCAGCGCATTGCGCCCATCTGGGGTGAGAAGAGCCACGTGGATATCATCGTGACGTTGTCTCCATCTGTTGCTCCGGCGCCGATTAAGGACACGCCAGCGGACAGGATCGTTTTCCAGGAGAAGGACTTCGTGATTGGAAACTTCAGCGACAAGCGCGTGGTCGATACTACTCTTGAGGTCCCGAAGGAGGTTCAAAACAACGGTACCCTTTGGGGCCACTTCTACATTGGTCTGACTGGCAGCGCCCTGGATCCGACGCAACCGGACTACGACGTCTCCAAGGCGTACTACTTCGTCTATCCCTTCACTCAGTACATCCCCAAGAAGAAGGTTGCCAAGGCCAGAAACCTCCTCGAAGCGAAGAATGCCACTGAGGAGATTGAACATGAGGACGAGGACCCAATCCCCTACATCGTTGGCAACTACTACCATCCCAATACCACCCTGTCTTTCATCCCGAATACCGGAGTTATGTCGTACCCGCAGGCTCACCCAGCGGTGCGCCAGTTCCTGCATCTGGAGGCCACCGGCGCGAGAGATGGCTCTGGCCAAGATTCGTGGTACTATCCCATCCTCTTCATCAACACCTTCTGGCAGCTGAAGAGCCACATGATGTTGCTGAACGAGACTGTCAAGACGATCCCAGTGCACTTTGACCTGAACAACCTGGCCAGCTGGAAGTTCCAGACAATGGCTTCTATCGAGCTGAGCTCTCGGGAGGCAGCGCGCCAAGCCGGTTTCGGCAACCCACTTCCTGGAGGAGGTGACGGCAGCGAGATCGAGATGGTTAAGGAGATCTTCATGGATACCAACCCCATCCTCCTTGGCGTAACCATTGTCGTCAGTATCGCGCATATCATCCTAGAGACCCTGGCCTTCGGCTCCGACATTGCGCACTACCGCAAGAAGAAGGATAACGTGGGTATTTCTGTCCGCTCCATTCTTGCCAATGTCTTCATGCAGACAGTCATCTTCCTGTACCTCGTCGACAACTCGCAGAACACCAGCTGGATGATCCTGGGCTCCCAGGGCATTGGTATTGTTATCGAGCTGTGGAAGATCACCACGGTCGTCAACGTCCGCCTGCGCGATGCCCCGCCGGGATCCCTCATCCCGTATCGTGTCGTGTTCGAAGACAAGCACAAGCTCAGCGAGACGGAGGAGAAGACCAAGGAGTACGACGAGATCGCCTTCAAGTACCTGTACTGGGTGGCAGCGCCGCTCCTGGTCGCCTACGCCATCTACTCGCTCATCTACGAGGAGCACAAGTCGTGGTACTCGTTCATCATCACGACGCTGGTGGGGTCGGTCTATGCGTACGGATTCCTGATGATGGTGCCGTCGCTGTACATCAACTACCGGCTCAAGAGCGTGGCGCACATGCCGGCCAAGGCCATGATGTACAAGTTCCTCAACACCTTCATCGACGACCTCTTCGCCTTCACCATCAAGATGCCGTTCCTGCACCGCCTCGCCACGCTACGCGACGACGTCATCTTCTTCGTGTACCTGTACCAGCGGTGGGCGTACCGGGTCGACTACAGCCGCATCAACGAGTTTGGGCAGGGCGGTGAGGACGATGAGCCCGCTGCGGCGGACAAGGAGACTCCCAAGCTGCCTGCTGCAGGCGAGGATGTGAAGCCCGAGAAGGTGGAGAAGCAAGCTCAGAAGGCGACGGGAAAGGACACTGGGAAGGCCACGAAACGGAGATAGAATAGACGGCCACTCGTGAGTGATACCGAACAGTCTGATAGGATAGATGACTGAAGTCCCTCGCGTCTGTCCTTCGTATATCAGCACTTGAAAAAGGGCAGCATTGCATTAGAATGCTTTAGATCCTGCTAGATAGAATCTGAGCAACCCGTTCCTTTCCTTTCAATATCCCTGTAGACGTCTATCTCGCATCCCGCGTCAATCCGGCCCTGTCAAGATGTTTGCGTGCCGCCGCGAGGCACATTCGTCATCGCCCTCCCTCCGTATCCATTCTTGTCGAAGTCCGCTGTCTCATGCGGATGAAAATAGCATCGTCCACGTCCAAAAGAGGCAGCTTCCGTCTTTAGGGCTGAGGTAGCGAGGACGAATTGGGGTTTAGCTGCCCAGGCCGGCCTGATTCGGGGGCAGTATCCCGGCAAATCAGCGCCCCAGCCCACCAGTTCGGCGGCGCAGTCTCTCCCTTCCAATGGGTTCCCTCCCGAGTACCTTACGTATGTCCTCCATCTAGACCCTCACGCGACGAGTTCTACGTTGGTACGTACTACGTCCTGCATGTACGGCATCTGCCGTCGCTGCGATCGAAGCGGGTGAGACACGACTCTTCAGCTCATGCGACTGCAGAAGATTACGGTTTCTTCTTGAAACAAACTGCCATTGGAGCTCAAGTCCATTTCCCCGTCATCCTGTCAGATCCGTCTCTTGCGGCGCCCTGCATCTTTCTGCCTGTGATCGACGAAACAATCACACATAACCTTACCGTTTGTCTAAGACTGCCGAAAGCCCCCGCCAACGCCGCCCACGCCGCCCACGCCGCCAACGAACGGGCCGCGCGCTTGGTCTAGAGCTTTCCCTGGCTCCATCATCCATCATCGCCCTCCATTCGCCCACGCCAAATCCAATTGATTCCCCAAACCCAAACCCAAAACCTCGTGCAATCGACACCCGATCCCAGCCCGCAGTGCATGACGACCACAGGCGGCTCCTAACAGGCAGCCGCCTGGCGAGAGAAGACGAGACCGAGACGAGCCACCACGCCAGCCATGAGCAAGAGAGTCGTCGGCGGCGGCCCCAGCACCAATGACAGCCATCGCGATGCCACCTCCGCCACCACCACCAGCCCCCGCGGCGCCGACGACACCGTGGGCAGCCTGCTGGCCGACGTCGCCAACGCCCTCAGCGACTCGCTGCGCATCCTCATGTTCGCCGACAAGCGCGAGTGGGGGCCCGACGAGTTCGAACAGATCCGCGCCCTCGAGGACGCTCTCGACGACGCCAAGAAGGACTTCCAGGAGCTGGGGCCGCTGGTGGGCGGCCAGTTCTACTACGAGAACGATCGGATAGGTGAGTTTTCCTTCTATGCAGTCCTATCGGGACGTCGTGAGGCAATGCATCAACGGACAGGAGCAAGTTCCATTGCTCGCGCGCAGACACAAATCCTGCCGAACACATGCCACCAATCCCTCCACTGCCCATTTGCAATATGGCAAGCCTACCTATACTGGAGCATTGACTAACAACCAAACCTACAGCGCAATCACTCGAGGAGTTGCGCGCCCTCCGCACGAAATTCAGCTCCCACGCGCAGAACTTCAAGGACTGGCTGCGGACAGGCGGGCCCATCAACCCGATCTGGGCGCGCGAGACGGGCGAGCTGAAACGGGAGCTGCACCGCGCACAGTGCCGTGCGGCCCGGCGCATCTTCGCCGCCGAGCAGGAGGCCAACGCGCGATGCCTCGGCGCCTTCGAGGTCTACCGCCGGCAGCGCGAGCTGGAGGCCCGGCGGGGGAAGCGGCGCTCGCGCCCCGACAGCCGGTACGGGCACGCCGCAAGGCACGAGCTCCCCCTGTGGAACGGCAGCGGGAGCGACGACGCCGCTGCCGCAGCTCGACAGCAGCAGCAGCGCCGGCAGCAGGACGCGAAGCAGCCGCAGCAGTACGGCGAGGAGGAGCTCACGGCGCCTGCGCAGCGGCGCAGGCCGAGCCTGGAGGAGCTGGTGCCGGCGTGCAACGCGGTGGGCAAGTTCGAGCGGTTCGGCGACCGGGACATCGCCTTCTCCTGCGACTTCTGCGACGGCTTCATCGTGTGGGAGGACGTGCGGGAGATGCCCTCCCGCCGGGCGCCGCCGCCGCCGGGAATCACCGAGCACCCGAACTGGCAGGCGGCGGCGCGGAGCGTCTCGGGCGAGTTGGAGGACAAGACGGTGGTGTTCGCGCCCGTGGCCATCGCGAACCACGTGGCGCCGGCGCCGGGCCGGTGGCAGGCGGGCATCCTGTGCCCGTACTGCGACGAGTATACGTACTACGCGCAGGGGGACGACGAGCTGGAGCAGGTGCGCTACGCGCAGGACGAGGAGGGGTTCCCGGACCTGAAGAGCTTCCAGCAGCACCTGGAGTGGTACCACACCGCCGTGCCGGTGCCGTCGATACCGCTGCTGCCCAAGGCTGCGAGGGCGAGCTGCTCGGTCATGTGAAACTGCGCTTTGCTCTAGTTTCTTCTTCTTTTTTCATGCCTGTCTAACGATGAGAAGCTATTGGAGTTGGGGGAGGGCTTGGATTAGGTACACGGCGTTCCACTGGGGTTGCGAAAACCGAGCGGGAATTTTTGGATGGCTTCTATATGCTCGGGTCGGGCGCTGCAGCCAGTCATGATGATGATACTCCATAGAGTTCAGGCAGCGGTTCCTTTTGAATCTCACATTTTTTCTGGGGACTGTGAGTCCCGATGTCAAAGGAGTCTTCTGTCTCGGTGTTTTGTGCCTTTACATGCTTGCAAAACCCAAGGCGCTGTAAAACCACCGCGTAATAGTACATACTCGATCGCCTGGAGTATTTCTATCCTCCTTCGCCCAGCGGCGTTGATGTTGCATGATCGTGATCCATATGCTCCACGTCTCCTTCACCGTCTCTCGTGGGCCAGACCTATCCCGACGGAGATGGTCACGGCCAGCAACTGAGATCCCTTCCCCAGTGGCTCCCCACCGTATCTACTCCCTCCAACTCCTCAAACTCCGCTCCTTTTTTTAAAAGAACCTCCACCAGATGAACACCAAGATGATGAACCCCAGCGCCGCGAACGGCCCGTACTGCTTGAGCAGGAGCTCCCAGTTGATCCGGACCGCGGCGCGGCGGTACTTGCGCGAGTCGTCGCGCAGGCGGGAGCTGATCTCGCCCATGCGCTCGAGGCTGTCGCCACGGTACAGCAGGTCCTCGATGTTCTTGGTCATGACCTCGGTGACGCCGCGCAGCTCGTCGTTGAGGCGGTCGAGGTTCTGCGTGGCGCGCGAGTCGCTGTAGGTGGCGCGGGTGCGGGAGATGAAGGTGTCGAACTCGACGAAGGCGTAGGGCCGCAGGGCCGGGGCCTGCACGGTCGCGGGCGGGTAGGTGGTGGAGAACTCGGCGGCCAGGTCGGAGAGGTAGGTGAAGGCCAGCTTGCGCGGGTAGGAGCGGTCGGTTATGCAGGTGTAGACTATGTCGTTGGCGATGAGGTAGCTGGGAACGCGGGTGGACCGTGTTAGCGGCTAGTTTGATATATGGAGCAGACCAAGGAAGGGCAGGTAGTTATCCTGGAGGGAGACGTACTGGATAGAGTAGTTGCCGCTCTCGATGCTGGCCTGCGGCTCTGAGTTGCGGTTCAGCCGCCGGAGGACCAGCTTGACCTGGGACTTGATTTCTGAGAGGGAAGATTCTGTCTGTTGCTGCATCAGCCGGAGGAAGGGCACCGATGGGGGTTGGGGCCTGCAAGGCGTACCTGCTCGTCATCGACGGATGCGCAGAGCATCAGGCCTGGGGAGCTCGATCAGCATTGAGGCCAAGGACCGGGGGGAAATGATTAGAGCGGACGGACCATCTAGCCTCGCTATCTGTGTTGACCGAATCATGCTATTTGTGATCTATGGCGGCGATCTCCTAGGAAGTTCAAAGAGCTGCGAAGAGGGCGCCGGGCAGTAGAAGGCAGCCCTGCAGCTGTTTGTGGTTGATGTACGTGGTCTTTGCTGGCGGACGACAAATATGCGCGTCGGTGCTGATTAGACCGTCTTTTGTGGTGCTCACAAAGAAACAATTAGAGACACTTCGGTTGCCTAGAAATGTCAATTCCGGGATTGGTTCACGGTCGGCTAAAGGATACGTATAATATTAGGAGTCGCGAATTTGGCGATGCCCGTACGATACGCACAGGTCAGAGGTACTAGAGGTACCTAAGGTACCTGCAAGACAGGGGTACCTACAGTGGGAACGTCACCTATAAGGCTGGCCAATCACCATCTGGCAAATGGGATATTGCAGGTGGCACTGTGGCTGGTATCACAGCCTCGCACATGAGTGTCATCAGGCTGAGTGACCTCGTCTCAGTTTCACATGAGAGCTCTCTCAGTCATCTCGCTGCAAGATCAGCGGCTAAAGGACTAATAGAGACTCTGATATATACCACATGTCACATGATGTGCTCCTGACTGCCTCTCTCGCCTGCGATCGTCGTTATTTCCCATTTACGTCAGGTCGCCTCGTCTCCAACCAATCGTCTTGCTTGTTCTCAGCATGCGATAGGTCCGTCTCATCTCCAACTTCGATTCACCAGACTTCCACAACCGAACGGTCTCTCTCATTCACTTGGACGCCTCCACGTGATCCTTGAGCCTCCTCGCACGGGACCTTTGAGGTCCAACTACAGTCACTCACAAAATGCCACGGCAAGCTGATGGCGATGACCCCATGTCATCGTCACCCATCTCATCACTCCCGGACAGCATCTTCGAGTTCAAAGGAGAGAACAACTCCGGTGTGTCGACCTCCAAGGACGACGGCACCAACGACGGCAACAGCCCTGGTCTGCTAGCCCAGCTGGAAGCAATGGAAAAAGCGAAGATGGAGGAGGAGAGCAGGCAGGCTGATGAGGAGGCACCGGTGGCGGAGATCCAAGTTGCGACCGAGAAGAAGCGGTCAAACAAATTGAACACCGGCAAGAGCAAGTCGAAGTTGCCGGCCTCGAAAAGGACGAAGCGGAGCAAGAAGTGGGAGACCGAATTCATCGTCGAGGATCCCAAGTCACCCCTCGTGAAGGTCGACATTAGAGTGAGTGCAAATACTATCTCAGAAGCACTATTTCACTGCCAGGATTTTCAAATGCTGACCAGATCAACCAGGAGCTACTGTCTCACCCCAAAGCATGGACAGTCCTGTCCCTAGAGGAGAAGCAGCGGGTCCTGGCCAAGTTCCCGGACGACGAGCACATCCTCAGCCCCGGCACCGACCAGGCGGCGCCCAACATCGAATCGCTGCGGAACAACGACAACTTCCGCCACGACGCGGTCTGCTACAGGGACAACATTTCCCGCGGCGTGCACGACTCCCAGTGGCTGAGCGAGGCCTGGGTCGCCCACGAGAAGCGCGCTGCCGGCTACTTCGACGAGTTCCGGGTGGTCAAATTCCAAGAGGACTGGAGCGTGCGGCTGCCGGAGGAGATGAGGGCCTTAGACTATCAGGTTCCGAAGAGCCAGCCGATAGTGCCGCCTGGTCCTGAAGTGCCCGAGGATGACGAACTAGCTGGCAGTTCTGACCCCTTCACTGCCGCGACGGAGACACGGCCGATGGAGTCGGTCGAGGCTGTTGATCAGCCCGAAAGCACGGAGGCGATGCACGTCGATGGGGATTGAGTGATCAACTTTACTCTCTTGGAGGTTAGATTACCACCGGCTCTGCGATATACCGCATCGATGGGCGATCTCCTGGATTATGCAACTGATGGCGGTGTGCGGCGGAACAAGCACGCATTATATCCGAGTCTGCTGGGGTGGATGTGGAAGCGTATGGCTACCTGTGTAGATCAACTAGCTCTATCTCGATGGTGGTCTCTTTCCAGATCACTGGAAATGGGAGAAACTTGCTCTCATTTGCCTAGGGTAGTCCATGGGCCCGAGAGACGGTAGTGGAGACTTCACCAGATGTCCGTCCTACGAGAATCATGAGTATGTAGCCTAGGCGAGGATGGACAAGCAGGTAATGGGATAACGAAGCACGATGATACCCCCAAGGTGGCTTAAGCAATTAGAAAGGCACATTAACGAGCAGCATAGTGCTCAACTACCAGGTCACCAAAGTGACACACCTCCCCAGGTTAAGTGCAGAAACGATTGCTCACGTCCGCCATGTGCGCAAGCCGCCACCTTGTTTATCTCATTGTTAGATCCGCTGCGCAAACCGCATCTCCTTGCTGCCGACGTCGAACACGGACACCAGCCCCTGCATGAACGACTCGCCCAGGACGTACGGCGGCCCGTACACGGCCTCGATGCCCGTCGCGCACCACCCCGAATTCCTGTGCTTGATCTCCGGCCGCAGCATGCTGCGGGGGTCCGCCCACAGGACCTGCCCGCCGATCTGGACGCCCACGCTCGGCGCCGAGGCGCCGCACTCTACGAACCATGTGTCTCCGATGGGGTACGCTGGCGGGGAGAATCCGGAGTTCATGAACTCGGCCAGCTCTGTTTGTTACGGTAAGTTACGGCTCGATAACCCTAACAAGGAGAGGGAAAGTATGAAAGAGTAGAGGACATAACTGTATGGCAGTTGATTCGCCCTGAAGTCGCTGTTGACTATGAACATTTCATCGGTCGTGGTGGAGTTGCTGCCCCCAGAAGTGTTGTTCAACCACATAGATTCGACTTGGATGAAATAATGGAAGTAGTCGTCGGGGGCTTCGTTCAGCCCAAAAGTCTGCCCAGACCCTCATGTTAGCCCTCCCCGCTAACACGACGTCCATAGGCAGCGCGGGCCACGCCTTACCTTCAGTATCGGCGTAGCGACAAAAGGGCCGGTCTTGACTTCTGGTGGTATGCCCCCAACCGCGAGGAAGGACTGGTCGTCGTCGCGAGACAGAGACAGGCTGAAGACCTGCTGTTGGAGGTGGGAGCCCATGGTGTTGACCACCGGAGAGTAATCAGCCAGACTGCCAAGTCCACACCTTAGATGGATATCTCCATGGTGAGACGTGAATAGGCCGGGCAGGCCCAGGCCGAGGACGCCACTGGAGACCCCGTCTCCGTCCCACGTGCCTTCGTTGGCGATACCGACTTGCTGCTCCGGCAGGGTGATGCCAGCAAAGGTCAGACTGACAATCTCCCGTGTCAGCTCGTCCACTGCCCTGGTCCTCTCCCTCGGCCCACCCCAGCAAGACGACTTACTCAGAGAATCCCATATCCCCATTTAACCACGGCTGGCACTTCTCATACTCACCTACCAAGACACCGAGCACCCGGTCCGGGAGCAACCCCCCGGACAGCTTCCCCCTAAGCCCCGGCCCGAAGCCGCACTGCGAATAGGGGACCTCACGGTAACTGCAGTCCAAGCAGACGAAGTTGTCCTTCACGAACCAGGTCTCGGTGGCCTGGGTGTCGATGCGGAGCCAGAAGTGCTGCCCGCTGGCCTGGACGTCCGTCAGGTAGAACGCCTGGCCGAGCAACGCTGACTTCAAGGCCCGACCCACACCCGGGGGCTCGTCTCGCCCGGCGAGGTCCGGGGGCGTGGGGAAGGTCTGGGTGAGCAGATGACTGGAGGGCGGTACGACGTGGCGCTGGAGGACGTGGACGTTTGAGGGGAGGGCGGCGGCCTCGGCAGCACGGGGTGTGATGTGGCGGTGGACACTGGGATCTCCCAAGGGGCCTGCGGCCGCTAGGCAGACCAGGAGGGTAATGAGGAGGCTGCTAGGAGACTTGATCATTGTGAGGATCGGGGAGCTGCCGGCTGTTCGCCATGCGTGATAGCGTTGATCCCTACTCGTAAAAAGGGGGGAGTAAAAAACGACTGGATCATGAATCAGAAGTTTTACAACCCCAGCTTTGGCGAGCATGACGGGAAGGTTTAGCTTTAGAGCACCAAGTAATTCGAAGGCATACATGTTTAATATAAAGGACCACTCGGCTGATAGATGGAACTGAGAGTTTTACAGAGTCCACGGTAATTATGGAGATCCATCGCCATGCGAATCAGAGCTACCACGCGGAGTCTGATGTCTGGTTGGCTATTGAGTGAGATTCGCACTCAAGGCTTTCAGAGAGCATCCAGATGACTTGAAAATCGTCAAGACTGCTCCGCGAGACATGTGCAAGAAGAAGAGAGAGTGCTCCCGCATGCTGCTTCTGATAGGAGGTAGATGTCCACGCACGCAGGACTGCAAGGCCTCGACTGAGCGAAGCGTGAGCGATTTTGGAGATAAAGTTGAAATAAAGGATGGAATGTTTGAATTCAAACTCTCCTGCCATCTCCCGAGCATCGAGGATATCCAGCTTGTGTGCCTCTATGGTAAGGTGTTGCAGGAGGTTGAAGACGGCACATATCGGCCGGACAAAGTTGTGCGCTAAGGCGCATCTACCGAAGGCTAATCGATCCACTAAGAGTTTGGCGGCTGCGGGTGAGATCTCAGGACCTTCATCGATTTTTAGTTTGCCTGTGCCAATCAATATCCACGCCCTTACATACTTTGATCGATTGTGATGTTGAGACGACCAACACCAGCAACTGACCCTGAAAATCTCTACTGCTGTTGCCAAGAGAAGAGAACACAAGCCATACGGATAGACCGACCGTACTGGCATCACAGCGAAGGGGACAGACGACATGGCGCCGTCGATACAGGCCCACAACAGATCACACAGCCTGCTCCTACTGCAGAAGCTGCTCAACCTGCGCGACAGCGCCAGCCCGCTGACGCTCGTCCTCGATAGCCTCGAGCAGAGCGCCACACCTGTACTCAGAGAGTTTACCACCAGAGCAAAGGTATGTTTAGCGTGCACGTTGCCTCTAACGGCAAGCCTGTGACCTGTTGTACCACTTATCGATGCAACCCCTACCTCCTATATGGTTTGTACGTGACTAACAGGTTCACAGATATCCCGAACCAAAGTTATCTTTGTCTCTTTCGCTACTGTCAAGAGGCCACATGACGCCGATGTCTTCGTCAAGGCGAGAGGGAAGCCCCTCAGGACTCTGCGGTCTGACATTGTGTCACACTGCCCAAGCCCAGCTGCTCCTACCGCGAAGGATGGCCCGCCTCAAAGTGAGTACCTCGCGCTCGTGCTCCTGAATGACTCTTTCCGACTACCGAAACTGAACCAATCCTTCAGGGGCTCTCATCATCATCGACTCCCTGAACACCCTCGCAGCCACCGAGCCGCGGCATCTCTCCGCATTCCTCTCCAGCATCATCACCCCGGCCGCCTCCGTGGTCGCCGTCTACCACTCAGACGTCCCCCTAGTCATCCCGCCCGGCAAGCTGGGCGAGTACGAGCCGCACCCTCTCACTGTCCTGAGCCACCTAGCCACCGCCGTGCTGCGCGTGACTAGCCTGCACCACGCCGTCGAGCGGCGCCGCGCCCAGAACAGGAGCCTGCCCGAGCCCGAGTTCGGCCTCGCCGAGAGCCGCGAGGGCGTGCTGATCGGCCTGGGAGCGGGGGGCGGCGAGGCAGGGACGAAGGGAGGGGTGGTCGTGGAGATGGAGCTGCGGCGGAGGAGCGGGCGGGCCGTCGCGCAGAAGTTCGTGCTCGCGGCGAGAGACCCGCAGGCGGTTGGTGTTGCTGGTGGTGCTGGAATCACGGTGCTGGCAGATCACCCCTTGTTCGCACCGCCTGAGGTTGAGTCCCAGGGGGGTGCCGCGGGGGGCCAGGGGGGCGAGGAAGAGATGGAGACGACGTTCAACCTGGGCCTGACGGAGAAGCAGAGGAGAGACAGGGAGGGTATCGTGCTGCCGTACTTTGACGCGCAGACGGATATCGGGGCGGGAGAGGGAGGCAGGATATTGTACGAGATGGGCCGGGAGGACGACTTTGATGACGAGGAAGACGAGATATGATGAGCACGAAATATACGAGATTATCGTCCAAGCACCTGCGCAAGCCGAGCTGCCCCTTTGAGAGAGCCGTCGTTTCCTGCTAGCCTAAGTATTTAAGGGCATTGACATACCAACCTGGGCATAAGCTACCTAGACTAGTATTGAACTCTAAGTTTGCTCTAGTAGCTTCTTGCTGGGCACGAGAATATCCGGTCCTGAAGGCATCCCATGGCTAATACTCCGTGATATATAGCATGGTAATAGGAGGAGCCTCTTGTAGATGGCGGTTCACGTACGGAGTACTGTAGGTAGGTACATACTCTGGTACTGTAGCGTCCCGGTACGCCGCTAAAATGGAACTAATTTAGCCGCTTCTGGCAGGCAGCTCCAACCCCCACTAGCCCTACTGCGTAGGCAATCAGGCAATTTTCAGCCTCGTAACTTGTCGACGTCAATAGTCCAGACGCTACCGTTGGCATCCACAGGCCCAACAGCACACCCTACATCACACAACAGTATCTACTGAGCAGCTTGATACATATAGACATGTCAGACAGGCGGTCTCGCCGCCAGGACGACAGGAAGGCGTGGGACGAGCCAGACCGCAGGGAGAGATACGACAGTGGCCGAACCCGCGACAGAGGCGACCGCAGGCGCGATGACTATGACGACCGGGACTACCGCCGCCGCTACAGGTCGCGATCTCGCGACAGGAGAGACCGGAACCGGTCGCGATCCAGAGACAGACAGCCGGGTGGCGACCGTGACCGCGACCGCGTACGCGACCGCGCGCGAGACTGGGACCGAGACCGCAACCGGGAGAGGGACCGAGACGGCGCAAGGGATAAGGACAGACCACGTCGCGACCGGGACGAACCCAAGGCTCCAGAACGCGAGCGTGATCGCGATCGCGCGCTGCCCCGGACCCGAGAAGGTACGGCTGAGGCGGGGCCCGGCGGCAAGGAGCGCGACGTGAGAAGTCCGCAGCAGCGCGGCCAAGGTACGTGCTGGACCCCGCAGCTTGCTTTTCAAGGGAAAGACTTCGCTGCGAGCTTCGGTCTCGAGCACATCGCGCTGCACGACCGCTCTGTTAACATCAGCCAAGACAAGGACAGACGCCAGGAGCGGCGACGGTCCGCGTCGCCCACTCGCAGCGCCAGCCCCAGGCGTGACGGCGGCCTGCCGACGCGACCGCGGGGCAGCGACAAGCCTATCGGCGGGCTGCCGGCTCACGCGCCGATGTCTTTCAAGGTCGGGGGTCACCACGACGGCGAGACCGGGCGGGACAGGCATAGGGAGCAGAGCTACGACAGCCGCGACCGGGACCGGACGGAGGAGCGCGAGGACAGGATGGAGACGGAGGAAGAGGACGAGGAAGAGGTCGTCATGGACGACGAAGGCCTGGACGCGATGCAGGCTATGATGGGCTTTGGCACATTCGGCTCGACGAAGGGGAAGAAGATCCCCGGCAACGACGTTGGGGCAGTGCGCAAGGAGAAGAAGACGGAGTACCGGCAGTACATGAACCGTGTCGGGGGTTTCAATCGGCCGCTTAGCCCGAGTCGCTGAGGGACCTGCTGGGGATATTTGGCATTTGGGAAGACCGAGAAGCAACTTGTTGCTATTCCAGTTTCCTGCATCATTTTGGCGTGGGCCTGCTATTATAGATGATACCCACCACGTACTCCGTACATAAGGTGCCTCACTATACAGGTGATTCCATGGCATTGCTATGCTCTGCTCAGGAGGGCAGTGAGCGCCAGATATCCGTACCACGTCTCAATAGGTCTTTTGTCTGGTCTTTCCCTTTTACCATTCTATGGGAATCAAGGCAGGCAGGTAGTCTTTGCAGTAGGATCGCGTGGCATGATAACAGCGATAACAAACAGCCTCTTGCGTGTTCTATGGAATGGAACAAATGTGTTGGAGGTACGCACCGTCATGAAGACCCCGGACAGCTCCAACGGTTTTAGTGGGCCCCGGCTATTTCAACCAGGGGCAGTCCCTTAGTTACCCCACGTTAGCCTCGCATCGGAGCTACAGCCACCTTTTTAGCCTCGCTGAAGCTCCAAACGTGTCCAGAAACGCACTCCAAGCTCACGGCCTGGAGCTTCAGCGCATGCCGCCAACAGCGACCCGTGGCACCCCTGGACTGAGAAGGCGCTCTCTGATCAATAGTGATGGCGCCTCCCCGCCGATTGGCCCTTCTGGCCTCTATTCTCCTCTTGAATGCCCTGGTACCGCTGGGACTCGCAGCAGAGGATGACGAAGCCATCTTGAACAGCGAGATTGGGCGCCAGAACAACCAGAGCCTGCTATGGGGGCCTTACCGACCGAATCTGTACTTTGGTGTGCGGCCGCGGTTACCAAAGAGCATCATGACCGGGCTGATGTGGGGAAAGGTAGACAACTACCAGGAAGTGCAGAACAGTACGCTTAACGACGCCCCCCCCCCCCCCCCCCTCTTCCTTTCCCGCCTCTACTTGTGCAGCCAATGTGCTAACTGCCCGGCAGCGCTACGATACACGTGCGAGCAAAATGAGGGCATGGATGGATATGGATGGGACGAATACGACACGAGAAAAGGCGGCATCCAGTCGATCCACGATGCTGGGAACACCATCGATATAACTACATCTTTCGTCAAGATCCCCGGTGGGGCTCATGGAGGGAGCTGGGCTGCGAGGATCAAGGGTGAGCCGCGAAGCGATGCCCCCGACGGCTTGAAGACCACCGTCATCTTCTATGTGTCGCAGGACGACCCAGAGGGCAAGTTAGAGGCCCTGCAGGGAGAAGACGAGAAGGGCTATGATGGCGACGTCACGCTTCAGGGCGAGTCGGAGTCGCTGGGGAAGTTCAAGCTTGTCGTGACAAAAGGCACCGGCGATCATCCCACCAGCGACCACCCGGTGTCCGATCTGCGAGACCTTGACAAGACCGTTGTCCAGTCGCTCACCATACCCGAAGAATACCTATGGCAGGCCAAGCCGGTCCTGTTCAAGCAGCTGAAGGAGGGTGTCGACTACATCATGCAGAACTACGACCCAAACCAGCCTCCGCCCCCGTGGCAGGTTTATCAGCTCACTAACAAGCCTGGTGCTGGAAATATCCACATCATCCAGAAGATGTTTGAAGGTCCCTTCGAGTTCGACATCATCTTCTCTAGCGCTTCTGCTGGTAAGGATATCACTGCCGACGATCTTACTAGAGAAATCAAGGCGACCACAGAGTCTTTCGGTGAACGGTTCTCGAGCATCTTCGCGCTCAAGGCACCTTTCAACTCTGCCAAGTACAAGAAATTTGGCAGGAGCATGTTCTCGAACCTTATTGGCGGCATTGGCTACTTCTACGGCCATTCCGTGGTGGACCGCTCATATGCTCCCGAATATGAAGAGGAGAACGAAGGGTTCTGGGAGGAGGCCGCCGAGGCGAGAGCGCGTAGGCAGGAGAAGCTCGAAGGCCCCTATGAGCTTTTCACCGCTATCCCTTCGAGGCCATTCTTCCCGCGAGGATTCCTCTGGGATGAAGGATTTCACCTTGTGCCCATTTCTGACTGGGATATGGACCTCACCCTCGACATCGTGAAGAGCTGGTTTAACCTCATGGATGACGATGGCTGGATCGCCCGTGAACAGATCCTCGGTCCGGAGGCCCGGAGTAAAGTCCCTGAAGAATTCCAGATCCAGTACCCCCATTACGCGAACCCGCCAACACTTTTCTTGATTCTGGATAAGTTCATTGACCAGCTGCAGAAGTCAAACGGGAGTATGCCTGCTGAGAAGGAACGCCTATCGCAGGACGTTTCTCTTTCTACTGCGCATGTTGACAACCCTACCGCTGGGCTGGAATATCTGCGCCAGTTGTACCCCCTCCTCCGCCGCCAGTACTACTGGTTCAAGAAAACGCAGTACGGCGACACCAAGTCATACGACCGCGAGGTCTTCTCCAGCAAAGAAGCCTACAGATGGCGTGGTCGAACCGTCAGGCACGTCCTTACTAGTGGCCTGGACGACTACCCCCGGCCGCAGCCTCCTCATCCCGGCGAGCTGCACGTTGATCTTATGTCCTGGATGGGGATGATGACCAAGTCGCTCATCAACATTGCCAGCGCTCTAGGCCTGCAAACAGACGTTGAGGAGTTCACAAAGAACCTCAACGCCCTCGAGCGCAATCTCGACGACCTGCACTGGTCGGAGACGGACGGCTGCTACTGCGACGCCACCATCGACGACTTCGAGGAGAACAAGCTCGTCTGCCATAAGGGCTACATATCTCTGTTCCCGTTCCTGACCGGGGTGCTGAAGCCGGATAACCCTAAGCTGGGCAAGCTGTTGGATCTGCTCGGCGAGGAGGAGGAGCTGTGGAGCCCTCACGGCATCCGGAGTCTGAGCAAGAAGGACGAGTTATATGGTACTGACGAGAACTACTGGCGGAGCCCTGTGTGGATCAACATCAACTACATGGCCATCAGCCAGCTCTACGTATGTCTTTCCCTCTGCTGCACCAAGTTTAACAGCCGTACTGACAGACTACCCAACACAGAACATCGCGACGCAGGATGGCCCCTTCCAGAAGCAGGCGCGCGACCTGTACGCCCGGCTGCGGAAGAACGTCGTCGACACGGTGTACAAGAGCTGGGTGGAGACGGGCTTCGCGTGGGAGCAGTACAACCCCGAGACCGGCCAGGGCCAGCGGACGCAGCACTTCACGGGCTGGACGAGCCTCGTGGTCAAGATCATGGCCATGGACGACTTGAGCGGCGGGCGCGTGAGGGACGAGCTATGATTTTGACGACGGGTGGGCATGGCGGGATACGGTTGTACGTGAAAGAGGGGAAATGTTTCGCTGTACTGATAGATATCCCCTCAAATACGGAGGCTGGATGCGACTAGGCTCTTTCCAGAGCGGAAATGATGCCGAAGGAACGGGACGATTTTCTTTTTGGAACTACAGAGAGTTCTGTTCTGCTAGAAGAGCATGGAATGGGATGAACATTAAAACAAGACATGTGTTTCCGTAAAGAGCTCGCGCTGGCTATGTATTGCCGCTATTCACAAGTTCTCGTGCTCGCTGCTAACCCGAAACGCCATGTTAACTCCGCACCGCTGCCGTCCCATTCCATAAACATACAAAGAACACGCCATATAAGACAAATGCTGCATCCGTAGGTGCTGCACTCTCCAAGTCATCATTTCCGCCTATCGGCCAGGAAGCCCTCGCCATTGTTCGCGACATCCTTCCTGGGCAGCACCTCGACCTTCCTGCTCAGCAGTTTCCGCAGCTCTGGCGTGATGATCTTCTGCACCTCCGCTTCCTGCCCCTGCTGCTCCGGGCCCTTGCCCTTGCTCCTCCGCGGGGACGGGAGGGTGTTGGGCTTCTTGTCGATGGCGTCCATGAGCCGCTGGAACCGGCGGAACAGCTGCTCGGCGCGGATGAGCGTCGACTCGAGGTCGATCGTGCCGGAGAGCTCGTTGACTGCGCGACTCTGGTGTTAGCAGACGACGGCACCGCGAAGTTGAACCTAACTACAGCTGGGGTCGGGGGAGAACTCACTGTACTTGAGCACCTCATCAAAGTGCTTCAGGTGCGTCATGATAACGTCCCTGTGCTTCTCCAGTATGGCCAGCGCCACGAACAGGTGGAAGCTGCTGGTGAGGTAGTCCGTCCACAGGACCTCCCACAGGTGCAGGACGTCCATCCAAGCGAACTCGCGCTTGTACCAGACGAGCAGCATGCGGAAGAAGAAGAAGAAGTTTGTGCTGTCGGCGGCGCGCAGGTGCGCGTACAGCTTCGGGTCCATGAACTGCACGAGGTGGTCGAGCGTCAGCAGCTGCGACCGCATGCCGGACTGGTCGCGCAGGAAGTTGCGCTCCATGCGCTCCATGAAGTGCTGGAAGGCCCAGAAGGCCACGGCGTCGTCCTGGATCACGGCGTAGATGGGCGCCAGGAGGTCAGACATGCCCTGGACGTAGCCCAGCTCCCTGTTGTACTCGTTGTAGGTGAGCAGGAGGTCCTTCATCTGCTCCATGTGGACGTTGGTCCCTGCGTCCGCGAAGGGGGAGTCGGGATCCGGGTGCGGTATGGTCTCCCCGGCGAAGATTGGTACGTTGCGGTCTGTCCGATGGACATCTTTCTCTGTTTTAGCAGATTAGCACGGTTTATAAGTCGGAATGTCCTGTCATTCTTACCTATCCGGGCTCGCTGTTCTCTCCACCACTCACCCTCCTCCCCTTGGCCGCCCAAGTCTATCAACCGCTCCCACCAAGCGCCCTTCAGTTTCACGTACTCATCCCGCAGTGACGCAATCTGCGCCTTTCTTTCCGCCTCGGTGCTATACCAGTCGTATACACCAAGAAGGAACAGCCACGCTTCTTTGCGAACGCCGTCTTCCGGATCCAGCCCTCCGTGGAAAACCCTCTCCTTGACCTCATCGACCGTGACCGACAGTCGCCCGGTACGAGGGTCAAAGAAGCTGTTCCACTCCTTCAACGTGACGGTTCTCCTCCTCTCCTCAAGGGACAAGCCTGTCGTGGAGTCGAGGAGCTCAAACTCCCCCACGTCTGTATCCTCAAGCTCCATGACATCTCGGGCCGTCCAGATGCGTTGCGTCCGGTCTCGTTCGCTCTGCTCGGCGATGCCCATAGCCCACCTCGCCAGGTATATCCGCGCGCTGTCGAACTCCTCTTGTATTGTCTGCACCTCGGGGTTCCGCAGCAGCTTCCTGACCTGCGGTGGCATGCGCGGGTCCTCGATGACGTTCTGCGCGGCCTGCCTCGTGAAGGTCGTGACCTTGCTGAACTTCTCCATGATGTTCCACCCCGTCTCCTTGACAAACTTCATGAACGGATCCATCCCTCCGTCTCTCGAGCTGCCAGCTCTCGTCGGCCCCGGCCCTCCCCTTACGGCCAAGCCGCGCCCACTGTCCCGCCTGCCAATCGACGATGGCGTGCTGGTCGTCGGCTTCCCGCCAAAGGCCTCGCTGTCCTCGCTACTAGGCTCCACCAGGTAGATGTTCGGCTCGGCAGCGCTCCTCTCGATATGCACGTAGCGCTTCAGCCATCTCAGGACCTCGTCGCCGCCCCAGAACATCTGGCCGTTCTCGCCGAACGGGTCGAAGCTCTCGCGGGCCCTCTTCTTCTTCTGCAGGATCGTCGACTGGCACTCACTGTCGTGGAAGAACAGGGCCGGAAAGCTGTCCCCGGCGCGGGAGTTGATTATGAGCGAGCCGAACCACCACCCCAGGCTCGGGGGCCGCACGAGTAGCGAGTAGATGGCACTGACGGGGATGGCGAATGCATAGTGTCCGACGGAGCCCTTGTGCGTGGTAACTGTGGGCGGGGGAGGAACGAGGTAGGACTGCTTGGGCGGGGAGTCTCCCTCACAAAGGTCGACCTTAACGTATACGTTTGCGGACTCGCCGAGGGAGGACTCTGGAACCCATGCTAGCAGCAGGTCGGAGGAGGCGGGGTGCACGTCGTGGGACGAGGAAGACGATGGTCTCGAGCCGGGTGCTGATTTCTGCTGCAGCAGAGCGATATAGCCGGGGATGTTATCCTTCGCGGACGGCGTCGGGTGGATGTAGACCTTGAACGAGGAACGAGACATCAGCGATCACAACTCACGCCGCAGGCTGATCATGACTTTGAATACCTTGCTCTTGGAGTAGAGGAGCTTCACGCCCCGGCCGCTGTCCGTGTGGGTGATGGTGTTGTACTCTCCTTCCTCATCGTCGCTCATGGCGTAGAAGCTGCCTGAAGGAGACCGAGGCCTCGGGGGGTGGGCAGGAGGAGCGGCGTTCTCTGGAGGAAGGCCGTCGGATGTCATGGCAGAAGGCGGGGCTCCTGGACTTGTAGGAAAGACGACGTCAATGTGGACAAGAGTCGACGGGATAGTCCGCTGCTTGGGGAGGAATGACCCGTTATGCGAAGAGGCGCATGCGAGGAATGTCGAGCGGTTATAGATATCGACCGTGGAGGTACAGCATGTCTCGCCGGGGGGAGGGATCGTATGAGCCGTACAGTCGGTGGCTGAGTGAGGGACAACAACCTTCAGCGCAGGCGGGCAGCTTGTGAATGAGGCAACAGGCCGTTGTCCCGCGCCAGAGCTAAATCACCAGCGGTAGATCTACCTGGAGCACCCCCTAAACCGGCCCTGTGGTGCCGTAGCTCTACTTGCTCCGGATGCATCAACCCCGCGTCCACGCAGCACTCGGGACGGGCTGTCGTCATCTGCACATGCTTAAAACTGTACCACGCGGAGCCCACGCAATGTCAGGAGAAGACCGCCAGGCAGCTTTTCAAGGCGAACATTCAGGACGCTGCTTGAAGTGACGTTAGATCTACCATTTGTTTTGTTTTCCTCTTAAGATTTTCGAACTTCGGTTATCTATCCGAACAATCTACACGTGTACCTGTACCCAAATAGACAAGAGGAGAGAGTGGAAATCATGAGATACTACTAGTGTACGTATAGTGCCGCCAGCGACACATCGAGAGAGCCAAGAGCGGAGGTTCCGTGCCATCATTGCTTTGCTTCGTCACTTCTGCCTGCATCTGGTCTATGGGCACACGTATGTTCCTCCCTTCTGAGATCGCATTCGTCTTCTTGTCGTAAATCTAATTCACCCTGGCCATATATGGGAGACCACAGCAAGAATTGTTGCATGCTTCTTCCGACGCGCGTCTTGTCTAACTGCCTAAACCTCTTGCCTCGAGGACCAGCCGTCGTAACCTGCTTGCCAACACGGCTTTCTGGTCCCCCCATCTGGCTTTCATAACATGGCTCGAGTATGGAGCAGTGGGCAGTATATAGCCAACCGACCGTGTCGCCGTTCATCATGGGTCTTCCGTAGAAGCATCAGAGAAGAACCAAGCCAGCAGTCCTCTGCCGCGACGGGCTCCCTAACCGGATTCCACCTCTTTCGTTGACCTGTTCATCGCATCCTCGGTCCACTAGGCAGGCCTCCCATCCTCCTAGGCCCGCTGGGAAGACCACCTGCTCTGCTACCACCACTACCACTACTGCCTCCTCCGTATTCTGCTTCATTCGTAGCCCAAGGTGAGTTCGCGGCGACGAATGGCCTCTCATTGCCACCTCCCCCTTGGGCCCCATCGTACATGCCGCCCGGTGCGAACCGGTCCTCATAGCTATCCGCGCCGCCACCGTAGCCACCTCTACTGCTTTGCGGCTGTTGCTGCTGTGGAGGCTGGAACGGCGCCGACTGCGCCGGGCTTGTCGTCCTCGCCCCACCCCACAACCTCTGCTTCAGCCTGTCCTGCGCCGAGCCACCGCCCGGCGGCGGCGTGCTGCTGCTGCTGTTCTCCCGCCCGTACGCCTGCTGGTAGCTGCCGGCCCGCTGGCTCGGCAGCGGCCTCGCCTGTATGTCGTCCCTCGCGTCGCCTCCCCGATTTGCGAACGGGTTCCTACTCGACTGCTGCTGCTGGTAGTCCCCTCCCCCGCGCATCGGCGGCGGTGCCCCCCGGCCCTGGCGCAGCGACTGCGCGTCCTGCCGCTGGCCGACGGGGCTGTTGTCCCACAGGGAGCTCAGGCCGCCGGCACCGGCACCGCCGCCGGGCCCGCTGTTGACGAGCCCGCCGTAGCGGGAGCCGACCTGGGAGTGGCTGGCGTAGACAGGGGCCACGGGCGGGGGCGCCTTGGGGTCCGGGGGCAGCCAGGGCGGGAAGGGGCGGCCCTTCTCGGTGTAGTAGGCGCGCAGCACGCGGCACACGTGGGTGTCGTCCTCGGTGTCGCCGTCGGCCTCGCTGGCGAGGAGGGTGCTGCGCAGGTTGGAGATGCGGCTGGTGGTGGTGGTGAGGAGCGAGGAGTACCACGATGTCATGATGGGCGGGAGGGCGGGTCGGTGAGGGATGGAAGGGGTGGAGTTGGAGGTCTTGTGTGACCTCGTCTGCGCGGGGCAGGAGGGAATAAGGAAACGGGGATCCTTTTTGTTCCTTTCTGTGCTGGAAGTGCGAAAATGCTCCTTTTATAGTGGAACCAGTTCTCGAGGTTCGTGTGGGCGGTTCGGCGTAAGGAATTGTGAAGTTGGAGGGTGGAAGGAGAAGCCTGGCGCTTGGCCTCGTGCTTGGAATTCAACGTTTCATCGAAACTAATGGGTTTCCAAAGCATCCACCACCGCCTCAAGCGCCTGACGACGAGACGGAAAATTGGGGAATATTCACGTAAAAAAGGAGATGCACACATAATATTCGAGCAACTTTCACATTTCTCTATTGTGCTTTTATCTCGAGTATAGCTACTCCATTGCCATGCTTGTTCGTAGAGTCAGCACGGCATGTGATGGTATCAATAGATGAACCTGATCATAAAGGCGCTGGGCTGCCTCCAGCATGAGATGTAGAACCGTTCCCAATGTTCCCTGACCAAAGACAAGCAGATCATCCGTGCAAAACAAAACAACGCCTTTTAGAATGCCAAAAGCTTCTCTCTCGTGCTCTCCTCTTCAATCTCGCGCTCTCTCTTCTTCCGTGCCTTCATCCGCACCACACGCCCTCTCTTCCGCTTATCGCCGGCAGCAGTCTTGCCCTTCGTCTTCTTCGTCTCCTCTTCGCTGTCTCCCTCGTCCGACTCGGACTCGTCATCCTCATCGTCATCATCCGCATCGCTGCCAAGCCAGTCTTCGATGTCGCCGAGCTCGTCCTCGCTCTCATCGAAGTCACTGACGTACTCAACGTTGCCATCCGCCTCCTCTTCTTCCTCGTCCTCGAATTCCTCCTCTAGTTCCTCCTCGTCTTCATCAATGCCCTCGTCCATGTCCTTGTCGCGGACACCCTCTCCCTCCTTCTCCAGGCTTCTGAGAACCTTCTTCCACACCGCCTCCGAAACGTTCAGCGGCTCCGCCCCGTATGCTCCTTGGCGCAGACGCTCAATCAGCTCGCGCTCGATCGTCCTCTCGAGCTTCGCCGCCGCCTCCGCCTTCCGCTCTCTCGTCTCCTCCCGGCGCCTGATCTTGGGCGCCAGCTTGGGCACCAGCTTCTCGCCCATGCGCTCCTCCTCCGCCGCGATCTTGCGCATGCGGATCTGGACCTGCGTCAGGCGGGTCAGACGCTGCTTGGCCTTATGGACGAGGAACTTGGGCCAGTATGCCAGCTTCTCGTCGATCTGCTGGAGCGCCTTCTGGTAGTTGGCTGAGAGTTTTATTCGCTCCCACAGTCGGGACGGCAGGTGCGCCCGCTCGATGGTCTTGATGTAGAGGTAGAGGACCTGCTTGGTCGGGTGCTGCCTGACGGTCGCGTAGCGGGAGTTGGCGAGCGGGCAGCTCTGCCGGTTGCAGAGGCCTGTGACATTGTACTCGTTGCGGCAGAAGTTGGACTTCTCTTTGGCGGGTGTCCTAAGCAGCGGATATTAGCATCTTGTCTTATTGCGAGGACGAATCCAGACCGGGTTCAATGGGTACGGACTTGAGCTTGAACGAGCAAAACTGCTGATTGATAATATCCCAGACGACCTGATCAGACATCTTGTCCTACGACGCCTGCAGCGAGGCGTGCGGCAGAATCTGGGACGGATTTCGCTGTGGTGGGCAGTTCGACACCGATATGCACAGAACTGCCTTCCACCTTTTCAACTCTGCGAGGGGCGATTGCTTGCACCCAAAAAGTTCAGAAAATTTTAGCGGGTCCCCATGGTTGGTGTCCCGCTAGCCAACGAGGACCCCGGCGAGGTCAGCATACTGTCCGGCTTTAAGTTCTTCCGATGCCGGTTCCGTCTCCCATCATCTCAACGCCCGGGACAAGGCTCACTTACTGCTTTGTGACCCTCATTTCCTTATTTTTCTGCGGCAGAGTTGCAGGTGGGAGATCAAGGTGTAGTCAATGTTTCGGCATGCTGGAAGGCTCAGGGTCAGTGTTTGCGCCGGGTTGCCTCGGCTGCCTCGGCCGTCTCTTTCCAGGCGCTTGTCTTACAGGATAGGTTGCCATGCAGCCGCTACTCATTCAAAGAGAGGTAGTTGGCTTCTCCAGCCAATTCCGCCGTTGGGACAGTGCAGAGCCCTGAGCACATGGACCGCGCGCGAGGATACAATCTATGCCTTGTCTTCTGCGCAGGGCAAAGCTGGCATTGCTGTGATTCGGGTTTCTGGCTCAGCCTGCCTAGATGTGAGCGCGATGATCTTCAGTGATCCTTCAGACCATCTTGATTAACGTCAGCCAGGTATATCAGGGTCTATGCCCCACAAAATCGGTCCCGAAGCCTCGCTATGCCGGAGTGAGGACCTTGTTCCATCCAGAGAAGGCGGCTGCCACCAACGTGCTGGATTCAAATGCATTAGTGCTCTATTTCCCTGGTCCCAAGACAGTGACAGGGGAAGACGTGCTCGAATTTCATGTTCATGGCGGGCCTGCTACTGTTAAGGCTGTGCTGGCGGCCATTTCGAAATGTCATTCCAGCACTTCAGTTCGCTATGCAGAACCGGGCGAGTTCACAAAGCGGGCCTTCCTCAACGACCGTCTCGATCTTGCACAGGTAGAGTCGCTAGGAGACATACTCGACGCGGAAACTGAGCAGCAGCGCCGCGCTGCGGTGCGTGGCAGTTCTGGAATCCTTGGCAAGACTTACGACAGCTGGCGAGAACAGCTCCTACTAGCTCGCGGGGAGATCGAGGCTTTAATTGACTTCTCCGAGGACCAGCACTTTGACGAATCACCTACGGAGCTTCTGGGGAACGTGACGAGGCTTGTTCGGGACATGCTGGAATCCATTGCTCTGCACGAGCTAGCCAGCCAGAGAACTGAGCTACTACGAAACGGTATCAGAATAGCCCTGCTTGGGCCTCCCAATGTCGGAAAGAGCTCACTCATGAATCTTGTTATCGGCCGGGAAGCATCCATTGTCTCCAGAGAAGCTGGCACGACGAGGGATATCATCGAGGCCAGCCTGGACATCAGGGGCTATCTGTGCACTTTCGCAGACACAGCCGGGTTCCGCACCCGGGCGGACGCTGGAACTGGGCCTATCGGAGCAATTGAGGAAGAAGGCATACGAAGAGCAAGGCAGAAAGCCTTGGATTCGGATATTGTCATCGCTCTCACGTCCATTGAGCCAAATGGGACCGGAGCGTACAAGATCAATTATGACCTTGAGGCACTCCAGCTAGCGGCACATGCCGAGACATGTCTCATCGTCGTCAACAAATGCGATGCAGTGACCGGGTCCGAGTTCGACACCTTACTCGCCGATTTCAAAGCCTCCGTATTAAATAAGATACAGGGGCTGACGGAGGCTCAGCTGCTGACTATCTCGTGCAAGGAGGCTGAGAGCCCCTCCGCACGGCTGAAGGATCGAGGCGGCATACAAGCGCTGATTCAGAACCTTACGATGTCATTTGAGACCATGACGTCGATGCCAGCTCAGTTTCAGGACTTGCTGGGCGGGACTGAGAGGCAAAGACAGTTGCTGGCTCGCTGCCGTCGGCACTTGGAGGACTTCATGGCTGAAGCCGAGCCGGGCGAGGAAGCGGACGAGCCCGACATCGTCTTGGCTGCGGAGCACCTGCGCTACGCAGCAAACGCTCTTGCCAAGATTATCGGCCGCGGAGATTCCGGCGACGTCGAGGAGGTTCTCGGCGTCATCTTTGAGAAGTAAGTCGATGCTTCATCCAGCACCTAGCGTGCAAGTAACTAAATTGAGACGCAGATTCTGTGTAGGAAAATGATTAAGGACTAGACATTCTGTGTGATCTCTTCTATCAAAAACAAGGACCGACAATTTCCTCCGATGTTCCCGTCTATAACAAAAGAGATCCGTCTAATTCCCGTTGCTCCCATCTCCATCGTTGCTGAAAAGTGCAGTCCAATCGTCAGGTGGAAAAGGTCGCGGAGCCAATACTAATACAAGACCAGCCATCTCCGCCAGATCCGGATGGCCAGAGAGTCGAAGGAGACTGGTGCATGGTCACAAAATCGCTCATCCGCCTCTAATACCGGTCGTGCCGGGTGGTCACAACCACCACAAAGACGACCTCGTGACAACATTATTCGTACAATAGTTGAAACATGGGGCCACTGCAGGAGCAGCGGCGGCCCAAAGCGCATGCCGAGGCGATGCTGGCCCCGCGAAGCAGCAAGTTACTGGCTGAAGAGAAGGCTCTGCTTGTCGCCATCTTCCTCGTCGTCGCCCTTGTCGCCCCTGGGAGACAGGTTAGCACGATGTTTTGGAGTTGGGTATTGAATTGGGGTTGAGGGAGCATACTTGTTGTAGCCGCTGCGGCCCTGGTCCTTGGTGCCGTCGTCCTCGTCCGGCTTGTTGTTGTATCCGCTGCGTCCGAAGTGGACGGGGAACTGGAGAGTGAAGTCGGTAGTGGCAGCCATTGCGAGGGTTTGGGAGTTGCGAAGTTGAGGCTTCGTTGTGAATCGAAGAGAGAGTTGTGACTGAAGTGGGTTTGAGACTTGGGGCTTTGTTGTTTGCTGTGGTGATGATGAGAATCTCTCGTCGCTGACCTGGGGATTGCAAGGGGCTTTATATAGACAGATGTTCCAAGATTCTGAGGTCATAACCTTTCCGCCTGGAGGAGGAAGAGGAGGATGTACTTCGCTTGCGCAGTTCGAGCTGCTGTTCTGACAAGGCGAGGTCGGTGAGCGCAAAGCCCCCATAGCCCCCAAGGTTGCGGATGACATAAGGATTCTGTGGTCATAGTCAAGCCTCGCAGACAAAGTTGCGACCGAATCCTCCTCCGGTTGGACAGGATCTGGCGCAAGAACGATAACAGGAGGGCGCAGTGGTCGCCGAGACGTGACAGAGCGGCCCCCCCTTCCCACCGTGTGAAGCACGGGGGGTGCATGCGGCCACGGCCTTGCAGGTGTGTCTGCTTTCGCACCCAGTTACGTGGACTCGGGGATCCCTGCCACTGGCCCTGCTTCGCTAGCCTGGCCTAGATAGGGAATGCGTGCCTTGGCCCGCGCAGTGGTTACACGAGGTGGCCGCGCAGGGCCGCGCAGGCAGTCCCGGCGCCCAGGCTCCGGCGATTTGGCCGAGATGCATGGAACCTCTAGAAGGTGTGGAACGCTCACCCAGGACTTGGCCGGAGTCTATTTTGGGGGCTGAAATAGGGCCTGGCAGGATTCCCACGAATGATCGCCGTCCAGGTAGGGCTGAGCTGGTGCTAAGCGCCGTCCCAGTGGTACAGGACGCATCCTCGACGGCTCCTGATTCGCGATTCTCCTAGAGGACCTACACTACATGCAGGTAGGAAGCGTTCGCCTAGTTTGGGTCTCTTGTTGCTGACACAGCTCGGTGTGGCTCGTCACTCACTCACTGTCACCCATAATACGGCTAATGCCCGAATAGCACGGCACGGCACGGCACAGCCAGCAGTGCGTGCTTCTTTTTGCGAATCTCACGCCGGGCATGTCCTGCCTCGGTCGGCACGCACTTTAGTAATACAGTATTATCTAAGCCGGCATGACACACCCGGACACGCAGAGAGAGAGAGAGACAGAGACAGACTCACACCGGCAGGCAACAACAGGAGGGCGCGTATTATGTCAACATGGCTCTCCCGTTTCCTGTTTCCTCCTCTCGGCCGTCGATCTGCTGCAGGTGAGCCGAGTCATCGCGACCATGTGCCTCCATGTGCCTGCATTGCGGATCCGAGTCTCCCGTAGTCCGGCGCAGTAGCAGTGGGAGTCGGAGTCCGCGTGTCCAACTAACGCCAAGTACTTTCTGCTTACTTGACCTTCCATCGACTACGACTACGGAGTAGAACCTGATCGTGATCGCGGGAATAGTCCTGGAGTGATTGACGATGCGCGGGTTAGCATTTACCTTTTTGATACTAATCAATCTGTAACCACTACCTCTTTACCCGGACGACGCTATCACCCATTCTACCATGCCTCCTTGCAACCACCAGCGCCTGTCTTCGGCCGCCCCTAGCTCCAAAACGGTCTCCGACACCGATGCTGGCGATCGCGCAATGCTTCCACAACGACAACTCGTCCGCAGCCTTTCATCTCGCGAAACGACATCTCTTCGAGTTGTTCTCTCCGGCCGGCAATGGCAGCCTCGCGTTACTCAGCGCAATGCTTGGCCTAGATCGGACAGATCAACTCATACGATTCTTGCATCATCCCCTCCATCGCCATCCCCAGATGTGTCCCCGAAGGGGGACAGTTGGCCACGTTTACTGCCCCTGAAGGGTGATGAAGGGTTCGTCTCATGTGTGTCGTATCATGACTCCCTACTGCATGCACAGAACCAGGCAGGCCATAGAAACGTGCTGCAGTGTACCATCCCGTCCTAGTTGTGCAGCACTTGGGTCACCCTAGAATTGGCCCATTCGCCCTTTGGGCTGCTGCCCGGGTCCTGGCCTGTAACGTTGACCCTGCGGCTCTGTTACGGCCTGGTGAGACGGGTATATGCTGATCGACGTATGGTTCGGCCAGTCCCAGAATCACCATCCCCTATGGCCAACCGAGACATGCAGGTCTAATGCCGCAGATTGCTGCTACGGGAGGTAGGAGGAGAAGATGCCTTCCCAAGACAGAACACGAACCTCCAACGTCCAGAATAGGCATCACGTAGAAGTTGTCACTGAATCCCGCCGATCCGCCTCGTACAGCCATCATGGCTTCCTGGGATGGAGTCACAGTCAGGACTGCATGCAACATTACTCTTCCGAATCCTGCATGTGTCTCGGATGCCGGTTCCGATCCTCGACACCTTCTCTGCCTGTTCTTGCAGGAGCACCAAGATGACAGACCCAGGAATGTGAGTTTGACGTCTTGGCATCTCGGGGCGATCGCAGCCGTTTGAAGCCCCTTACTCATAGGTACTCGTAGTAAGGGCGACCAGAAGCTTGGATCAACAGCCTCTCTCTCCCGCTCCAGGCTTGCCCAGGCGGATCCCCTTTCCGAGAAAGCGCACGTTACTTACCGGCGCTGAGGATCTCACTGTGGCCAAGCTTTCCAGGCCCCTGCTCGCTTTGCCGCGTCCCCAAGTCCCCTAGAAGTTAAAGTGCAAAAATAGAGCACAAGCCACGAGCTGCTGCGCACTGCCACTCCTGCCTAAACGCTCGAGATAATTACGGAAAGATGCAACGCTGGAGGCTGAACTCACCGCTGAAGCTCAATTCGCTGCTCTTCTATCACTCGAGTCTGTACGAAGTAATCCCGTAACCATCGTCGTCTCTTCGTGTCTTCAGCGACTGCGTTGACACTGAACCTGATTAATCCGGGCTTCCACAAACAGCGACGGATTCAACCGCTTCAGGTGCCTCGTAAGCTCGACCCTATCAGAAAGCAGCCGTGAACCTCAGATCTTATCCGACACTTGCCTGCCGGCGCAAATGTTTGCCTCGTCGGCCACGGCCTTGGGCAGGGAAGAAGTACACACGACAACGGTAACGGGCTCCTGGAGTGTCCAATTGCGATACTCGGCCGGCCTCCTGAATCTCGCTTTGGACGGTTCTTGCTTACGCCTTTTCTGACAAACAACGTGTCTTCTGTATGCTGGGTCCCGGACGGCCTCCTTCTGCTTAGGGCTGTGTCTGGACACCGGTTCCGCTCTTCCTCGCCGCCATTACTAAGGCAGAGGCGAGGGCGCAGCCTTCAGCGGCCGGAGCTAGCCCCCAAACCTACCAGTTTCTGAAGCTATTCCCAACTGTGACCCGTGACACCCCGTCGCGCCGCACGCCGTCCACCCGCTTCGCGGCGGTCAACGTCGGGCCTCGACCGCTGACCGGCCTTGGCGCGCCTCGTAACGGGATCACGCTCCCGCTTTGGAACCCTACCGCCGGGACAGCACCTTTGGGGGCCCAAACCATGCAGCCCTGGTGATCACGCCGTGGGGAGCATTCCGAAAAGGGGAAAAGTTTCCAGACCGCACACCGAACGTGGCGTCTGAGATGTGATATGATCGATCACGTCGAATGCGAATGGACCTCGAACTTTCCATTTGCTTTCTGCCGCCGGTCCTCCCCTTTGGACACCGTCGGTATCGTTTCCGGAGTGATGCACCACCCTGACGGGATACCTCTGCGGCGCGGCTTACTCACGGGATCGAGCACCATCGATCGCAATCTACGTCGGCCAACTCGTGAAAGTCGGCCAAGGACACGGCCAAGCCCAGATCGTCTCCGCGCCAAGTCTGACAATCGGGGTCCCCCGCGACCTCGGCGGCGGTGCTGGACCACTCCTCTGGAGTCATCTAGGTGCTGACACCCTTAGTGTTGTCGACACGCTCCTGAGGCATTGATTCGTCCTCAAAAGAGCCGCCGACTTCGAATTCACGTTCTGTGCGTCCTGCATCTGCATCCCGACTGCGGAAGCGGGCAGCGCGCCCCGTCTTCATCATTTCCTCGCGTGCGGCGGCGCGGATGTTCAAGATAGGAAAGCAGGCACTGCATCACATCTTCTCTTCTATTTAACTTGAAACGAGCTGCCTCTTCTGTCGACGAGCCCGGCCTCGGTAGGGCACCCGGCTAATCTCGAGGTGCATGCCGTTTCTCTGATATCTCATCTCCACCGAGCGACTTCGCCGGCGCCGTGCTTTGCTGTAGGTTTCGCCGGAAACTTTTTTTTTTTTTTTTCGCCCGGCTTCCCTAGAATGGGAGGTCAACGTCAGGGTTGTTCCATACTAGTCATCGCAGTCGGAGACACTGGCCGCTTCTCCTTCGTCGTCGAGGTCCCCTGAGCGAGGAGGTGGTCCCCGAGTGCCCGATGCCAGGCTGGCCCTGTCGAAGTTGGTCCAGTGAACGATTATAGCTACCGGCCAGGGCAGTAGTCTTCTAGGGGAGGAGTGTGATGAATGTAACGTGGACATCGTGACACTTGTAATCTCGTACAGCATGCCCGTGGCAGCCATCTCGAAGAAGCCTCGCGAATCGCGACGCGTTTACACCCTTGAGCGAAGCCGCTCGTAATATAACTGAACGCAGAGACAAGTGATACGGGTGCTTGATCTATGTTGAGCTTGGCCCCCCAGCGCGGTATGTCGGGAACGCTTCCGAGACGCGTCTGTGAGCCGCTGGAACTCCCGGATCTCCTGCTCACTCGGACCTTTTGTGCTGGCTAGGATATCGTCATTCAATATCTAGGGCCGGCAGAGGCCACTCAGGTTAAGGAGGCAGATCAAAGAAGAAAAGAACGGGCGAGAGCCGCAGCGGAAGCAGGACACGTTTTTCTCTTCTCGCTCCGCCTTATGCCACGTTCGCATGGTGATATCAGACATGCTTCTGTGCCCAGCCTCAGGGTCTCTCAGCTCCCCGAGCGACTGCGCCCCCTGCCTTCCGGCTGCGGGTATTTGTTTGCGGCCCTGCCCTCCTCCCTTCCCATCCACCCACTGCGTCAGCAGGTGGCCTGGTACTGGCAAGTCCGGAGGGGGGCCGTGTCTGAGGGTCATGGGATGAATGCTGGATTGCGTTTGTAGAAGGTCTACGAATGACTGACGCGGTTGACCGCTGCACTATCACCTCCCCAGCTACCTCGCCGCTGTTGCAGTACTTACCTCACATTTACGTCTATATGGTGCTGTCAAAGTTCGGATGAGGCTGCCAGTGGTCACATATGCCTTACAGTCTCGCCTTGTCAATCCTGTAGGCAAACTGCACCAAATTGGTCAAGATAGAGATGCTTTCAGCTCTGTCTCTTGAGGCATGACGACGGATCGAACGCTTAATGCCAGCACTCTGTCGGGCGCTATGACATCGCTACAAGCCACTCTCTTCTGTTACGACAGTATGGGGTCGAGCGGTATTCTATTCTAACCGCCAGGACTTGCTGAGCTGACGGCTTGTAGGCTTGTCTCCATCACCTTCTCCACTGTAAAGTAATCTCTGCGGTCGTGGGCTTGCTCCTTCGCTTCAGCCGACTGTCGTGCAACCCGTAGCGGGCATCGGCATGATCTCGGTGACTGCGTACCACGGCATGAACGCCGACAGATGGTGTATCATAGGTAGCTGCCTAGCTAGACTAGTAGTTGGAGGTCCTCTCCTGTTCAGTGACCTAGATGACTGAGGCTCTTCTTGGAATTCGTCCACATTCTAGTATCGATTCCTCTTCTATAATGTAGATCTGTCTACGTGTGAATGAGGTACGAAGTGAGAACCCAAGCTAGGGGTAACGGCCATGAGGATAATGGTCCTTTGCTAATTCCTATCATTAGGATTGGCAAGGCTTCGTGTTCTCCCAGTTCTTATGCCGCACCTATGTCTGATGGTGGGAGCACGTTCCTGAGGGCTCACCCTCGCTCCAAGCTTGCGTAAATCTAGGCTCCTCTATCCACACCCCTCGTTCCGTATGCAGCCGCGTCTGACTCCTATAACACTCTAGCACAACATCCTATTCACAGTTTGAACTAGGATCCGAGTTGTTACTCCTCCGGCGTGCGCCGGTCGTCCTTCCTCATTGCCCAGATCCGCTCGATCCTGCAGTTTCTCGGCAGCGCCGACATCTCGGCGATGATCCCACGAGCCGCAGTTGAGCCTACACAGGAGGGTGGTCAAGACGGCGGCGCCCGTCGCTGCGGTTTTACTTTGGCACGGTGTGCCGGAGGAGCCTCTGACGACTCCTCTACAGGATGATTCCTACCATTTTAGTTCTTGTACATGGAAGTAGGGGTTACGCTTTGTCAACGTATATGTCGGATATTCCCGCGTCAATTCGTATCGTTGGGAGGTAGAGAGCTAGAGTACCGCTTGCTACTAGGGATGCCAAAGGAATTCCCGTCGACGAGGAACCGTTGACCCCATTCATATGTGTCATGACTCGTCACCTTCGTCCTCCGTGTAGTACTCAAACGTCCCCGGCACCGGCGCCTCTCCTCCCTTATCGTCATCCGGATCAGCCTCTCTGCCATTACTGTCCTCCACCGGCTTGTCATCCTCCACCTTCCCAACCGGAACAACCACGTTGTCACTGCTCGTCGGTAAGTGATGCGACCCCGTGCGTGCCCCCTTGACCAGCGCCGTCATCCACTGCGCCCACTCCCACGGCCGGTCCCTCCCGCCCGGCAGGCCGTTGAAGTACTCCCAGCCCATGACGCCGCCGAACCGCGGGTGCCGCCCCGCCAGCAGGGGGATCACACCCGCCAGCCCCTCCCACGGCACCCAGCCGGACCCGTTCTCCGGGTTCGTCACCAGGCCGACCACCACCTTGGCCGGGTCCCAGCCCCGCGCCAGCACCATCTCGTACATGACGGGGCTGCTGCAGTCGCCCCACCCGCAGTAGAACTGGGCGTTGTACCAGGCGATCTGGGCACCCCGAATGACCTCGAGGGCCTCGTAGTCGAAGCCGGAGAGGTTGCGCCGGGGATCGAGCAGGGCGGCGGCGACGGGGGCGAGGGTGATGAGGAAGGAGGGGCCGAAGTCGGCGCGCAGCCGGTCGACGAGCCGGATGATGCCCGCGAGGCTCGTCTCCTCCTCGACGTCGAGGTCCAGGCCGTCGAGGGCGCGCGCGCGCACCAGGTCTCGCAGCGGCGAGTAGTAGCGCTCGAAGGTGGGCTCGTCGCCGTCCAGCTTGGCGTAGCTGCCCTTGGCGGCGCCGCCGAGCATGCCGAGGACGCGGATCCCGCTGGCCTGCAGGATGCGCAGCTCGGCCCAAAGAGTGGCGAAGCGCGGGTGGTGGGGGGGGTGGTCGTTCAGGGTTCTGGGAGAGTGGTCAGCTTTGTGGCTCTGAGTGATCCAGAGAGGGTATGTACGTAGACATACATGGCATTGGGATCATCATTGAGGTGGATGGCAGCCAGGATGACGTGAGTGATCCCGATATGCGGTTGGGTCACGAGGGGGAGGACGGATATCGGCTTGCCATCTCTGTCGTGGTGAGTCTGGTAGTAGGTGATGATGCGGTGGGTGGTCAGTGGAGGGAGAGGCGGCATTCTCGCGATGTCTGAGCCGAGATAGTCTCGCGCCCAGGGCACTTGATACACTTCAGCGGCTAAAGATGGAAGAGACGGGCCGTTCCGTCAATGAATGAATGCTTGAATCGCTCTTCTTCCTTGGCTCTGCTGGTCGGTTGATGTGCTTGACACACGCGTGTACTCCGTCGCTGCCTCGCCCCGCCTATGAAGTGAGGTTGTACCATCGTACCCCCGCAGCTCAGCTGAGGCGGCGCCCTGAGGCGGCGCCGTGAGGCGCCTTATGAGGCTGTGAGGTGCCTTGCCTTAGCGTCCCCGATAGGGCCAAGTACAGTACCGTACCTATCCTGGTCCTTAGTGACTAATCTTAGGTACCCGCGTACAGTAGTGATATTGTGCCTCACCTGCATCACCATCATCAGAGCAAAGTATCACTTATCGTCGACATCTTCCACTTCACACACAAAGGATGTATTTACATGAGGAAATGTGTTTCTAGTAATTCACATGTTAAGCACAAAAACAGAAGAAAATGCTCGGCGGTGGCCAATCACTGCTCTCCGGGTTGAATGACCGAGGAGAACTGGGGCCCCGCACATCATTACTTCATTGCTCTCATTGATGGACTTCATCTGGCGACGGCTCTGACGTAACTTTCTTGGCGATGACGGGCCGCTTGCAAATGAGAAGCTTTCGATACATCGCAGGTACTTCATAACTGCCTCCTCACCTCCTCTTCGACATCATGTTATTAATCAGATGGATGGTCACGGGATCCTCAAACCTTCTCTGACCTCGTTCATGATCATCATTATCAAGGCGATAACTTAGAGCGCCGTCTATCTGAGCCAGCCCAATGTCTCCATTCTCCCCTTCATGCTGAGCAGAACACTCCCAAAACTCATCAATCGACAATTCCCAATATTCCATTGCACAGCAATAACAATGTCCGCCCAGGAGCCTGTAGTCAGCCTCCTCAAGGAGCACATCACTCCCCTCCCGTCCATCAAAGACCCTTCCTTCAGCAAGCACTTCGACTCCTTCGCCAACGCCAAGGTCGTTCTTATCGGTGATGCCTCCCACGGCACCTCTGAGTTCTATGCCGCCCGTGCGGAAATCACCAGACACCTGATTGAACACTACGGCTTCAATATCGTCGCCGTCGAGGCCGACTGGCCCGATGCCGAGGCCGTGGACCGTTACGTCCGCCGCCGGCCCGGCCCCACTGCCACCGTGGAGCCGGGCGGCAAGGCCCGGGCGGAGGGCCGTGATCCCGCCTTCATGCGCTTTCCCACCTGGATGTGGCGCAACATGGAGGTGCACGACTTCGTCGAGTGGCTGCGCACTCACAACAAGGGCCGCCACCCCAAGAAGGCCGTCGGCTTCTACGGCATGGACCTCTACAGCATGGGCGCCTCCATGAACGCCGTCATCAACTACCTCGACCAGGTCGACCCCAAGATGGCCAATGTGGCGCGCCAGCGCTACGGCAGGCTCAAGCAGTGGGCTGAAGAGCCCCAGGAGTACGGTCTCGAGGTGTTGAGCGGCGGTCTGAAGAGCTATGAGCAGGACGTCCTCAAGATGTTGAAAGACCTTTTGCAGAAGAGGCTTGAGTATTCAAGGCACCACGCCGACGGTGAGGAGTTTCACAGCGGGGAACAGAACGCAAGGCTTGTTGCTGGTATGTATTCAGAGCAACGTGCTTGTTGGGTTGGCTGACATATTAACGTCTTCATCCAGATGCTGAGCATTACTACAAGGCCATGTTCTACCACCGCGACGAGTCCTGGAACTTGCGGGACACCCACATGTTCCAGTCCCTGCTTCGCGTGCTCAAGCACCGTGGCGACAACGCAAAGGCCGTTGTTTGGGCGCACAACAGCCACCTCGGCAACGCTAGAGCTACGAGCATGGGTTGGAGCTTTGGAGAACTCAACATCGGCCAGCTCTGCAAGGAGACCTTCGGAAGCCAAGTGGTCAGCCTCGGCTGCAGTACCTATGGCGGAATGGTGGCGGCAGCGGAGAACTGGGGCGGCGATATGGAGGTCATGCAGGTCAATCCAGGACTACCCGGCAGCTACGAGGAGCTGATGCACATGACCGGAGTGACGACATTCATGCTCGATTTACGCAAGGGCCACTGTGACGACAAGTTGAGGGATGAGCTGATGAAGAAGAGGTTGGAGAGATTCATTGGTGTGATCTACCGACCGGATACGGAGCGGCGGTCACACTACTCGACAGCCGTGCTGCCGGAGCAGTTCGACGGGCTTATTTGGTTCGATCAGACAGCGCCCGTCAGGACCCTCGAGGTCCGTCAACCTCCAGCCGCACTGGAAATGGAAGAGACTTGGCCCTTCGGCTTGTGAGTTGATTCTCGGAGAACTTCAAGATTGACATCATCGGCGTTTTGGTTGTATGATAAGGCTTGGTTGGGAGACATAGCAGCCTTGGCATGAAGGTCATTTAAAAGTCGCTGGGAGGGTTTGGGAAAGGTTCGAAAAAATGGTTTGGTCTTCCATGGTATTCATGATATTGTCAAGGTATGAATTAGATTGGGTATACTATTACTAGGAACAAATGAAACACCCTAAGATACCTACAGGAAAGGTATATCTGAAGAAATGGCATGCCGCCCATGCTCGAAAATGCAGAATCTCATAATCCCGCCAGCCAAGTAGCCTGCCGCCGATGTCCGTTCACACCCTAATACTACCCTTTCTCTTCTTCCCCGAAGCAATTAGCACCTTCTCCGGCGAAGGTATTAAGAACCCGTCCTTATCATACAATCCCAAGCTGTCCTCGCTCCGCCTCTCCGGGGTCGCATCTGCGTTCTTCAGGTAGCTGACCCTCTTCACCGGCGTCGTGGTCGTCGTGGTCGCCGTCTGCCTCTTCGGCGAGCCCGTCGACGTCACCTCCATCTCCGTGACCCGCACTCTCCCGAGCTTCGAGTCCCTCGCTCCGTCTCTCTCTCCAGCCCGCGAGGGAGGCCTCCTCATGGCGTCTTTCTCCTCCCCGTCCTCCGCTATGCTGATCCGCTTGCTCTCCCTCCCGCTTTTCCTCTTCCTCTGCGCCCCCGGGCTCGCGACCGACCTCCCACCCACGCTCGCACGCTGCTGCTGCTGCTCCCCCAGCTCCTGGTACTGCGGCGGCGCCTGCCCCATGGACAGGTAGTGCCTCGTCCCGCCCTTGCGCAGCTGGCTGCCCCACCCGCTGCGCAGCGACGACGGCGTCGGGCTGCCGGTCCGTGCCGCCGCCGCCGCCGAAGGGGTAGAGACGAGCTGCACCGAGGTGCGGCTGCGCGCGGACGACACGCTGTAGGTGCTCACCTGGGAGTTCATGCGCCGCAGGTTGGCAACGATGGCGGCGACCTGGGGCGTGGTCTCGCCCGAGTCGCGGTGCGACGAGGTCGTCGACATGCGTCGGGTGGGCGTCCGGATGGAGGAGGAGGACTTGGCCAGCATCGAGTTGCGGATGGCGTTGGTGTTCTCGCTGGCGCTGGTGCTGTTGCCCTCGTCGTCCTCGGTGTTATTATTGCTAGTGCTGCTGGTGCTGCTGGTGTTCTCCTGCGTAGGCGTCTCAGCCCTCATCGCCACGGGGGCCTCCCTCACCGTCCGCCCTCCGCTGCTCGTGCTCGTCGTCCTGCTGATATCCGCCGCGACGCTCGGCTGCGAGTACTCCGACGAAGCGGTCGATACCTTCCGAAGCTTGCTGGGGGCCCGAGTCACGCCAGGTGCGAGCCGCGAGGACGGCCCCATGGCGGCGCCGACGGCTCCTCTTCCGCCCAGGGGCGCCAGCTGGTCCTCCTGAGCCGCACCACCACCACCTCCTCCACCTCCCGCTCGTCCCTGTGCCGCCATCGTCACCACCATGCTATTCCGCCACTCCGTCTCCGCGCGCCCCAGCGTCGGCGAGCTGCCCACGGCCCGCAGCTCGCGCGCCCTGACCCTCTCCGGCGCCCGGGGCGTCACATCCCCGTCGTCCTCCCCGGCGGCCCTCGCCGCGCCCGCGCCGTAGATCAGGTCCGCCAGCGCCTGCTGGATCGAGTCCGTGCTGGCGCCCTCGGGCAGCGCGGCGGGGTCGGCGCTCACCGCGGAGGGCATGGTCGCGCGCTGGGCGGTCTTGGCCTCCGCCGTGG
>JANBVO010000073.1:0-101252 GCA_030052745.1 Pleurostoma richardsiae
TTCCTCGTGGGCAGTTTGCGCGCGACATGACATTGCTCCGGACCTATCGTCAAACTTCCGAACTCGACGAGACGATACGGGATTTTTTTTATTTTCGTCTCGAAAAGGCATATTATGACAACGGGGAGTATCTTTCGCAGGAAGAAGTGCATCACACTGGGCGGTCTTGTGTGTTCTCTCTTGACCAACTCATCCAGGCTGGACTACATGACCTGTATCCTGAATTTGCAGATCCTTCTGCAATGGGGTCATGGACAAACCGCGTGGGAAGTCTTCGTTCAGGATGGTCCATTGAGCATACAACAAGCCAGGTCGATATACAAAGAGCGTTCGAGGTGGCTAGGGCATGCTTCAATACGTTCAATGCACTTGAACGGAAATTCGTCATGCAAGTTATCTTCAACGAATATACGGTGGTCAGAACCGGTTGCATCTATGGCCCATGGAGCAGAATGATACACCATTAGACATGAATGACTCGCGCGAAGGATAAGGATGAAGTCTAGTCTATGCGAATGACAGAGTGAAGGCTTTCAGTGAGCTTTTGGATGATTGGAGTCTGAGGGTGAGGCAAGTTTTTGTGTCAAGAAATGGAGGGGGGCTGACCTTGCCTGTCAGTGATCTGCCAGCATCCTCACATTGGATACTTTTGGTGTGAAATGTTGTCGTCTTGCTGCCAGTGGTTCACTTTTGTGTACGGCAGCCCAGGGTAACGCATGAGAGCAAATATGCCTTCCTGACGCATGTACAGTATCACAGAGAGGGTTGTTCGATGGTTGAGTCGTCACTGGGGTTCAGCCGGCTTGAAATGCGATACAGCTTTGTACCTATATTCCTGGACATACAGCACTGCGTGCCTAGCTCAAATAGGCTTTCGACTGTTGGTGACTCATTCCCGGCCTTAGTTTTAGCTTAGGCGTTTGCTTTGCCGTACGAGTGACTTTATTGACGTCCTTACGAAAGATGTAAATCTCGTACTCAATCTTGTTAAAGCGTACCGTTACTCCGTTAATGCCTTCAATTATATCGCGTATCTTATTAACGGCCTTAATTTATGCTTACAGACCTTGAGTGTTATTATCGTATATTACATTATGCTTTACGAACTACTTATCGAAGTAACCAGCCTTCTCGTCAACCGTCTTGACCTCCTTATCGAATCTTACTAAGTATTTCTTCGAAAAGTCCTTTTAGTCGTTAAAGTCTTTTTCGAGGCGCTTAACCTTACTCTTGACATCCTTGGCTTTCTTCTCAGTGTAACGATCCAGGTATCCCTTAGGTAGGTAACTGGGCTTAGGGGTTTATGTTATCAGAGGGTAGAGGGCGTGCACTGAGACGAATGCTTGGATCGCAGCTATTGAAGCTTGGTACAGTGATTGATTGCTGGAGAGCTAAGCTCTCCAGAAGGTTCTAAGCTATGGAATGAGTGTGGTCTTATATAGACAATTGATTTCCTTGGATCACTTGGCTCACGAGGATCACCTCCGTGATCCTGTCGCTCCTGGTGATCCTAGATCACCAACGGTGGTCTGTGCCGGATAGTGATCCTGCTCTTATCTTATCTACTCGTGATCCGTAATTCTGCCTTGCTTGACCGCCAGGCCTGGTGCCTGAGGGGCGGCCGGCATTATGGCCGTGACAGATCGGCGACTTGTAAATTGAAACTACTCTTCTGTGTCAAATTCGAAAAATGAAGAGAATAGCAGATAAATTCGTCCCGAGAATTTCAAGAAGATGTATTCATGTGTCATGGCCAGAATGCCGGCCGCCCCTCAGGCACTAGGCCTGGCGGTGGAGCAAGGCAGAATCCGGGTCACGAGTAGATAAGATAAGATAGATCACCACGATCACGGAGCACGCTTCCTTAGCAAGACTCACGATTCCGATCGTAAGCCAGCAAAATCAATTGTCTATATAAGACCACACTCATTCCATAGCTTAGAACCTTCTTAAGAGAATAGCTCTTTAGTAATTAAACGCATTATACTAAGCTTCAATAGTTACGATCCAAGCATCTCTCTCAGTGGACGCCCTCTACCTCTAAAAGCTACCTAGATGGTTACATCATGTTGAACAAAAGCCATAGGTGATTTATCTTTTAACTCATTGCTGCGATCGCGACGCCCTTGCTGACACTAAGGTATACCGGCAGATACGGCCATTCCTTTCCACAGATCTGCCGTAATGAATCAGGGGCTACGGGATAGCAATACACCCTATAGACACAGGAGAGCTCGCCGTAAGGGAGAAACGGGCACTAGCTGATGCGTCTCCAGTTGAGAGTTCGGATCTCTTTTCGCAGTTTCTTTGTCATGTTATCTTCATGACTCATCAGACCGTTGCAACCGAAATAGTGGGCACATCAAACCGAACAAAGAAGATAAAGTTGGATGCAACCCTTCGCTTACTCTGCAGGTTTGCGCAAATTGACATCATTGACCATTGTTAATTTGCCTTGACTTGTCTGGAGTCACACCACTGAAGCTCGGCAAGCCACTCGGGCTGCCAGCGTCTCCCGGAGTTGGTTGATTTTTTACTATATTATTAGCAGCAGAGCGAGGATCCGAGCGAGCAAGGCTAACGGTATGCTCAGGATCGGAGACGGCAGGGATAGCCCAGGTCTAGAGATACCGAGAATCAGAACCAGCGGCGAGAGACCCGACCGTTGTCGTCGTGGCCGCTTCTCTAGCGCCCGTTCTGTGTCGATGCGCTCCGAGACAAGGACCCGTGATAACACCGCTTTCCGTAAGCAGCGTGAGAAATCCAGGAGATAATCACCGATAACCATCAGCTTGTAAAGAACCGATAAGAACGGCTGTAGTTGCCAGCCGATATTAACCAGTCGCTGATACAGTACAGCAACCTTGGATTGCCCACTCTTGCTTACACGTATGTACTTGTAGGCCCACCATCAGTGGAACATACGCGACTGTGCGCCATCACTGCTCATCCTGATCATGCGTGGCATTTTGCTCCCAATTGGTCGAATTGCCTATCAAAGTTCAGTTCCTGGGCCGCGAGTTAAGCGAAGGGGCAGTGTGCCCCACATACTGTTGTACCACGGCACCTCCTTCCTGCCTCTGCTCTCTGATTGGCGACGACTTACTCGCTGCTCATGCGACTTACTCACAAGGGCGAGACGAGGTTCACACTGGCACCTCAGGCGAGCGCAGCAGTGTCTGCAATAGAATTGAGTTTGACGCTAGTCAGCAACAACGGGGAGAACAGCGGGGATCATAGCCTTCGAGACCAAGAACTTTCATTGTCATTCATGGGAGATGCCTGCAACACCAAATGCTTTACCATGAGGCGTATCTCGATTTCACCTGTGGCGAATAACCTACACTAGTGTCCTAGCTTTACTGAGCGATAGAATTCCGAATAGCGTCTATTCCTCGGATTTCGGATATCATGCTCCATATAACAGAACTTTCATTCCTGTCAGGACTCCTGCTCACAGACCATCTCATTCTTCTGCCTGGGTATATTGCTCTGCTCATCATCGGGACCGTTTCAAGAGACCATTTCCCTCTAAACATGTCTAGAGAGCATATAACTTTGACTGCTTGTTCTAACTGCCGGAAAAAGAGGACAAAGGTGAGCCCCCATGACCCTTGTTCTCTGTATCTCCTTCGGCACAGATCCTGCTTGATATGATATTCTTTATCTTTGACTCGTGTTCCTGGCTGCCGACCAAGGAGCCCGTCTCGAGTGGTATTATGTCAAGATCCAAAACACCATTCTGACCCAGCTTAGTGTGATGGCAGAACACCATGTGGACGGTGCAGCTCCAGGGACGACAGATGTCGCTACGAGAGTAAGAGGTGGCGGACGAAGGGCCAGCTGCGCGCCGAGATCGACGGACTTCGTACCCAACTCCGTCAGTCGCGTATAGTCCTTGGAGCCCTGACCTCAGGGGACGACTATCATCTCATTTTGGGCAGATTACGCAAAGGAGAGGCCGTTGCCACCATCGCTAGAAGCCTTCATGTCCAAATGAAGGAATTGGCCAAATTTGACATCTGTTCGGCATCCGATGCATCGTGCCTCTCTCCAGGTTCTATCGGAAGAGATGCCGGCGCCATGGATAGCCGGTTTCTCGACTTGGAGGCGTCTCCCCGGAGACACGCAAAGGAATATCAGATTGAGATTGGCGCAGATCCAACTGACCTGTGGCCGCCGACACCTTCTCAGACCTGCCGGGAGACCTCGGACGATGAGACCGAAACCTGGAAGGTTTCTGCTTCCCGTAACAGCTTCTCTGTGTCAGAGCCGGCAACCAACACCAATGTTTCACGATGCAGTCCCTCCTCATGTTTGCTCTCACTACCGGCCGTCAACGCCACGAAAGGCGGATGTTGGACAGGAGTGATACACGACGACCATCTTATGAGACACCTCCTCTTCTGCTACTTCTCTTGGGAGCATCCTATCTTCACATTAATATGCAAAAAGCCTTTCCAAGTTGACTTTGAAGATGGTCGGAAGCGATACTGCTCCCCGGCTCTGGTCAGCGCCATCCTTGCTGTCGCGTGCCGCTTTCTAGACTCCTCCGCCGGCATCAGTAACACGGGCGAGCTCGCAGATCGCTTCGCTGAGGAATCCCGTCAACTGATTAGCCTGGAACATAATAAGTCCAGCCTAACCAGTCTTCAGGCAGTAGGCGTGCTTGCACTGAAAGAGGCAGCCCAGGGCCATGAGACAGAGAGTCGTCTACTGGCCAAACAATGTGCTGAACTAGCTGTCGCTGTCGCGCACGTCGCTGTAAAAGGAGAAACTGAAGACGATGAATACCGGAAGGTTAGGGCGACTGCCATCTGTGGTGCGCTATCCTTGTATCGGTTGGTCTTGCCACTAGTCGGTTTTCCTATCCTAATCTAACTTGATTTTAGCGTGTTGTCCCTGGTCAAGGCGTCCTGCGCTTCTCACGGCAGCCAGAGACTAGGGGATCCCGTGATTGAGGAGGATGAACCTGTGTTTCTTTCAGACGGTTAGTAGTATGGCTCATTTGGACTTACGACGTCTTTACTGACAAAGAAGATATGCAAGGTGTATTCTACTCGCATGTGCCCTATTGTGAATCTAACGGCAGACTTATATTTGAGCTTACGGATTTGGCTTATACTTCGCTCTCCGAATTGTTTATTCATAAGCAGCCGATCAAGAACGAAGATCTGATAGCAGCCTACACAAAATATCTATCCTGGTACGACACAACATTCGAGAACCGTCGTCCCGAGGCCGCCTGTACACCGGCCGCGCTCTTCCTACAGTGAGTTGTGAGGGCCGTGAAGCATAGCAGCATGTGTAAAAGGCTAACTAGCCGTCAGCATCTGCTTCCAATTTTATATGATGTTGCTCTTCCGCCCCTTCCTTCACTTCGATATCATTGGCCCTGGGCTGTCCACTCGGGCCGTGTGCCTCGAGGCCGCCCAGGCTATCTCCAGGCTTACCTCCTCCTTTTCCAGGCTATTCACTCTCCGACATGTGCCCTGTTTTCTTCCCTCCTTAGTCTTGGCCGCAACATTGACCCAAGTATCTCCTGAGCTGCTCCCTGCTCTGCAGTCTCTCCACCCTCTGGTCCGACAGCGAGTCGGTGCAAACGAACAGCTAAAGCTAAGCCGGCCTGTGACCGTGGCCCCTTTCTGGGAGGTCTCGACTCTCTATTCGGATAGTGTCTCCGCGCTTGTTATGGGTACGTCACAGCTTGCTGATATGAGCGAATGCCACCCCTTGGCGGCTGACGGGTTGCGCGTCCTGGCCGACCTTCGCGCTACGTTGAGGGTGGAAGTACTGCAATGAGTCTTAGCCGGCGACGAGTGGAATATGGTGGGAATCAAGTTAATGATTCGGCTCTCCTCTCCTGATCGCGGTATGTTTTTGGTGTTGTCCAGAGGCGAATGGGTTCCTTGATTCTCGTCCTTGAGGCGTTCGGATTCGCCATCAGTTATATTTAGACTCGGACGATCGCAGGAAAATGAATATGTCTAGGATCTCACGATCTAAAAGCTGATGCTGAATTTCATGTCCTGTTTCCTTCTAATCCGGTTGCGAGAACAGAGTACTTATCGACACTGGATCAGATTCTGACCAACATGAGAAACCCGTGCCACTGTGCTTCAGCACACGACAGATTACTACGCACATTGATGAACAGCAGGTTGTGCTTTACGAATGGTCTTAATTGTTTCTGCACGACCTTCTCCAGTTCGTAACTGCCAATCGGCATTCTGACACTTCTCACCCCGCTCTTGTTGCTAGTGTTCGTATTGTGATGGTGGCATGTTCATCCGCAAGCTAACTTGACCTTCACCGTATCTGTCGCCTTTGCTCTGATGGACACGCCCTCTGGTGGCGCTGGCCTCCATCTCCATCTAGTGCTTCTCTCGCATAACTCTAGTCCAGAGTTGCATCGCTCATTTTATCGCGAAATCTTCGTTCATTCCGCTTGCTTGTCAATATCACTGGGGTTGGAGTCAGGTCAATGGGCGCTTTTAGGTGAAACTGCTCTGAGCACTGGCACGATCCATTTCTTCCAGCAAACGAAAGAACACCGCTTGCGAGACGAAACCAGTGCCGTAGCTTCCCCGACTTGCCGTACCATGTTTATCTCCAGATCACTAATCGCTGTTGTACAAGGCCCTTGGGCGGGAGATGAAAGGAGCCAGACACGAATGGGTGCGAGCTGTTAGCATTTAGTGTACAACTTATACAGTACAAATGCGGTTTGCGCAGGAGTCAGGGACTAAGCGGGGAGCGTCCGGTGGGTCTTGTGGACATGGTCACAAGTAACGGGGTAGTCGGCTCAGACCTTTTCCTTCCCGAGAACATAGGTGTATCTCCAAATCGCGAAACTGGATCGACAAGTCCAGAAATTTCGAACGCGACATCTACATTCCAGGTCACCCCTCGATTGCGATGCTACAACTCAACTGTTCACGGTATGGTGACGACCAAGACAGTTAGTGGCAATATAATATTTGAATGCAGAATCTCGATCCCGAGATTGAATTAATACCTTGCCGCCGGTTTCCTCTGAATGTTGATCCACCACGCCGCACGGTGGGGAATGTTGTCCTGCCTCCTCGACACTGCAGCCGATCTTCGGACTATAACAGGGGCGTTTCGGAGGTTTATACTCTCAGTTTACAGATATCTCACGAGGCCTAGACTTGACCCAAATGATGCCAGCGCAAGACAAGACCAACAAGATAGCTGGCCAACGGACAAACATTGTCATCAGGGGCCTTCTTTTTCAAGGGACCAACCAAGGGTAACTTTATGAAATTTCCCTGTTATCGGCCCTTCAGACTTGACAGCCGTCTTATTCAGCAGTTTGTAGCCCACTAATAATCTCGTAGTCGATCGGAGCTAATTGCTGGTTACGCGAATTCAGAATTGTAAGGCTCTTCCACAACTCGCCTTGAGGTTTCGTGCTCGCAGCATTCGCTCCGACGCAGTTGTAGCGTTACAATCACGTCAGTCCACCCCGTTCTGCTAGCATGTTACCTGTGTGCGACTCTATCTTTCAGAATGGGCTCAGTGCCGTCCGATAGAGATAGCTTCTGGGGAGCAGTTATGTCCTTAAATTACGGAAGCGGGAGCTGACCATCCAGAGGAGACGGAGAGGGTGATAAAGATGTCCCGATGCGTTAAAAAGGTGACGCTGCAGCAGCTCTCATGCAGGGGGCAAGCAGGAAGTCAAGAATGCATACAATAACTGGGTTTCTGCGGCTCAGCCAACACGGACTAGTTCGACCCCACCTTATCGCCTTCGTCTGAGCGTCACCGGCATCGTGTTCATCTCAATAGGCATAGCTCGTGCTGTGAATATACTGACATCTAGCCAACCATATCAGCAACGACAGTTTTCGATACCGTCCCTGAATCTTCTGCATTCCAGGGGATGGTGGAGGTTCGCCTTCCCCCTGAAAGGGGGACGCTAAGGAAGAAGAGAGCGGGGAGGAGGGAGGGAGGGAGTAGGTGGGTAATAAGATAGCGACTTCCTGGCGAAGGTAATGCCTTTCATCAACTTAGCACCTTTGATCCATGATCATGGTCCATGTTCAATCTTTCATCTCTTCCCTGTTATCTCGTCCTCTTATGCCCAAGAGAAAGCTGCTTGAAGGTTCTTCCCTCAGTTGCCATAGTCCGCGAGACATTCTGCTGTACATCCTTCAATAATGATGGAGCCTCCGTGCTCAGTGTTGCCGTCACAGCGGCTCTTAACGTCACTAGATGACCAGGACGACAGTCTGCTGTCAAGTTCGAAGCAGCCGCTGACGTGGCCGGTCGATAATGCGCAGCAGCAGAGTCACCAGTGCATCAGGCTCTTGACTTCATACTCTCAAGGATCTCCTCTCACATCACGCCCTCCCCCTAGTTGGCCGATACTAGTGCCGCCCATTGTTCCGACTCAGTCAATGTGGTCCCTTTACAATTCCACTGGCCACAAGCTCCAGGTGCAACAGAGACAGCTGCAGAATGGGAGTATAGACGGCGTTAATCCGATCTACCTCTCACCTGAGTTCAAAGAGTACCGGAGGAGACAGGCAGAGAAACCCGACCAGAAGTGGCCAGACCTGTTAGAAGATGCATTTCTTGATGGTTAGTACTCCCTTTAATCGCGCATAACTGGGCGACACGGGCGGTTATGGTACTCACCGCTCCTCATGCAGCCGTGCTATTGATCCCTCAGATGGGAAGGAAGAAATTTCCCATGAAGAACCAGCTCTATGGCCGAAATATGCTGATATCCGAGTATCTTTGGATTGCTTATCTCTACTCTCTACCTGCTGAAGCGGAACCCAACCCCCTGGAATGGCGCAGAGGACGAAAGCAAGTATCGAGTCATATGCAGGTTCTGAAAAGCTTCTTTATACACCATCGATTCTGTAAGTGCCTCGTTCAGTAAGGAGATGTCGATTCTACACCAAGCATTTTGGATGCATATGTTCCTGCTCGATCCATTGATTTAGGTTCATTCGCTGACTAAACTATCTGCTATGTTATGATAGGTCATCTCTTCTTTGGCAAGGAGAAGGATAAAAACTCAAACGTCCGGAAACATAAGAAGCTGAAAGATGATGTTAAATCAGAGTCGTTCAATACGAACCCGGTCCTGATTGCTCTGTCAGAAAATCGACTTCCGGAGGTGCAGCTCAACTACGAGTACCTAGGAGAGCTCCTTGCTTCGGACGCTCTAGTGGCAGTCAAGCCGCGCAGATGCCGAATCTACGTTTCAACCAAGAAGGTTCACACCGATCTTGACCAGAACATCTCTCATGATACCGAGGGAATCGACAATAACTCTGCGCTCCCTTGCAGGTACAATTACAACTGCTTAGAGGACCGATCGGACCGCGAGGAGAAAGATTTGGTCATCCGACAAGAATTGCTCCACGAGTACACATGGAACATGACGCAGCGCGAATCAATCTCGGTACGAGACCTTTCCCGAAAGTGGGAAAGCAACTTCCCAGAGCTGAACGAGGCATTCAAAGTCGCGGTACAGGATAGCCGGTGTGACATTCTACATATGCACGTCACTCTAGATATGCATGCTGCTGGTGGGATTCCGGACGGATCCGACCTCAACGGTATGGTCGATGTCACCATCACCCAGCCAGCCCTCCAGAGCCACAGGTGGAAAGTCATCACGCGTCTAGTACGCCCGCATGAGCTCTGCGGTGTTGCTGAGACAATGCTATGCGAGATAACCAATGATATCGACGAGCTGTTCCAGCACGGTCTAGGGTGCGACGACATCAGGCCATATTGTAGCTGCATGCGTAGCCAGAACGACCAAGATATTCGTCGCCTCCCATTCCCCGCCCAGCAGTGGGCAACTATCTTCGACCTCTCTGCGCAGTACCCGCCCTACCCTAAGGAGCGAGGAGCTGACCGTCACCACAGCACTGACGCTGAAGCGCAGAGGCACAGGACCAAGTTAACAAGCAACCGTCCTAACTATTTGTCCGAGTACCACGGGCGTAAGCGCCCCTACGGGCAAGACAAGTATGAGACGGGGGGACCGGCCACTCTCGACGGCTGCCTCACTCAGCTGGACCTCATTCGTCAAGTCGGTATGCTGCAGGAAATGTGGTCACGGCCTCGGAAGGTACACGACCAGCAGGGCTGGACGCGGCGTGCCGTTATAGCCTGGACGTTTGACCAATACCATCCGAACCTGGATGCCAGGCACAAGACAGCCATGCTGAGTGCCGGCACTGAGTGGTGCTTCGTGACTGCGCTTGACTCGGACTCGTCTGAGTACCAGAAACAAATGTTCGTTACCAGGAAAGAGACCGTCCAGAGTAACCCGCGATTGTACGAGTGCCAGCTCGACAAGATGAAGACGGAAATCTTTAGTTCGCCGTCGGACATCTCACAATCCACGAAGCAGAAGCAGAATGATCTAGGCACTGCGGAGACTTACCGTTCACGTATGGATATACTGTCTAATTACGATCTCAACGACATTGGCGTCGTTGATTCGCTCCTGAGCGGGATCGCCTCGGCGCCACTTACGGCTCCTGTGCCACTTAGCTTCGATACCTCTGCGATAGGGATTTCTGACCAACTCGCAAAGGATACACACTACTTACAGGCGCGTAAGTCGACCATGATGTCTGCAATGACTTTCCTCAATAGCAACCTGAAAGCTTTCGGTGCCAACGGATCCGTGTCGGACGTCGTCGACAACACCAGCTGGAGGGCTGCCCCGCTGCACGGTGGGAGCCATCAGGCAGGTTCAGCGTTGGACTGGAACCGCGACCGTGCTCCAGAAGGGCCCAGCTGGAATCTTAGCAGCTCTGACTGGAATGGAGCACTGGATCTAGAAGCTGATCTGCTCGTACCGGACTGGATTATGGCTGCCTCGGACCACGGGACCCTATGGGCGAGAGCCATTGCACCAACGTGGCAGAGGATGGATGCGGAACTGAGCCAGTGGAAAAAGGAGCGATGCCTCGACGAACGGACAAACGCTGTGGAAGGTGGCGAGTTCGAAACGCAACCAACCAGGACCTCTCAGCAGGTCCCGGATCGCCAACCGCTACTTGATGGAAATTTTGACGATGTAACATACGACATTGGGCTATATAATTAAGACAGATGAACTATAGGTATCACTACATGAATATAGTATTCCCCCGAATACTTGCTTGGTTTGCATGCTAGTTGTAACTTCACGATATGCGCTAAGCTACGTTTCTATCATATTAGTAAGTCAATTAATGAGCATCGAGGTCAATTTTTCTTGGTCGGCTAGGTGAGTCTAAATTTCAATGGTTTCTATATCAGCCATGGTGCTAGATCTATGCTGTGTTGCGTGGGGTCTACACATGGTACTAAACAAATGTTTGCCAAACTTTCTGAAAGCCTCAGTAAGTCCTCCGACAGCGATAAGCTGCTTCTCCATAGGACTCAACTGGAAGCTAAAGGCATTCCCTCCACACCGTACCTCGCTTTTCGCCATGTCAACTTCGATATCTGCTCCGGTTTGTGCGAGATCAAAGAACTTGTCGTCCTTGATGGTAATGCCCAAGAGACCGATGTTCGGCTGATTTCTTGCGTAAATGAAAGCAAATGATTTGGCAATCACGCATTGCACGCCGGCTCCTAAAAGCGCGTTTACGGCAACTTCCCGGGAAGAGCCACATCCAAATCCGATGCCAGCAACAACAATATTATTGCCACGGAGGACTTCCTCTCGAAACTCGGGCATGAAGAACTCCATACAATGAGGTCCCAGGCTCTCATTCGTCGTACAGGAAGCTAGAAACTTGGATGGAGCAATCTAGGACATGTAAGTCACGGCTTGCGTATGTCATGTTGCGGGAATGTTGCTTACTGCGTCGGTGTCAATGAAGTCCCCCAATCGCATAGCCCTGCCCTTTACAGTCTGTTCGGGAGCACCTTCCAGCTTCTTTCGATTATTTTCCGATTTCTCTTGTTGCAGTCCAGTTTCGTCCGTATGATGAGACCCATCCTCTGAATCAACTCCAAATGGCTCGAAGTATTGCAAAGTACCTTTACCTTCAGCCTCGTTGACTTCAAAAGGCAAATAGCCTAGATATTCTTGCAATCTGTCATAGTTAATCGCATCAAGAAGCTGTCGTGGATTGGTGATCCTCATCTCAAACGATGATGCGGCAACAGTAGCTGCCGAGGCCAAGTTAGCTAAGGATCCTACAACCGTTAGCCCGAGGATTCTTGATTGTACACTCCATTCTTAACTGACCTGGACCCATCCGATTATGGAAATTCCTGTTCTGGCTTGACAACCATGTTTCCCCCGGTGCAGCTTTGTCGACACCCTGCCCTACACACATACTACAACCCGGAACTCCAACCTTGAAACCAGCCTGCTCATAGATGCTGGTGAGTCCCAAGTCGTCCATTTTGTGCCTTATGGGTTTTGATCCAGGTACAACAATTCTTCTGCCGTTCAGTATAGGCTTCATACCCTGGCGGAGTCCTGCATCCAAGACCATTGCTCCGATGATCAAATCTTCTTCAGCTGTGGTACAGGCACCGATAAATGTTCCATCCAGTTTAGTGCCCGCCATTTCATCGACTGGTACGACGTTGTCTGGAGATGGGTGCACGGCGACAAAGGATTCCACCTTGCTCAGATCAATTTCAATAGTCTCAGCATACTCAGCATCCGCATCTGGCTTGAAGTACACCGCACCGGTGCGATGCTTCCTTGTCCGACGTCGGTCAATGAAATCTAAGGTGCGCTGATCGGATTCGAAGATTCCGCTCACGGCGCCAAACTCCTACGCAGGAAGTCAGTATATCTCCGGCAACTGGACGTATTACTCGACATCAATCTTACAGTGCACATATTCGCAATTGCGAATCTCGCATCGCACGAGAGGTGGGCTATTCCCGGCCCAGTGAACTCTGCAACCCGATCTGCTGCCACAGTATTGCGTTTAAACTTGCCTAAAATGTAGAGAATCGTATCTTTGCCTCCTACGCCTTTCGGCGGCTTGCCCACAAGCCGGAACTGCACGGTCTCCGGAACGGTGAACCAGCTCTGGCCCGTGATGAGAGGTATGCAGACGTCTGCTCCACCCATGCCAATCGAGAGGCAAGACACGGCGCCTGCTGAACACGAGTGGCTGTCCGCGCCTATGCAGAGCTGCCCTGGAAGCGCCCTTGATCTGACAAACTCGGTGTGCAAGATAGTGTACTGTTACGACTGAACTTAGCAGACGATATCGTGTTATCAAAGAGAACACTCGTACATTGAAGCCTTGGAACTCAACCAGTTTGAATTCATCGCGAGCGCGCTGGCTCTTCTGCATGAGTTCCTTCACCATGGGCTTGTCGTACAACTCTGGCTCTACACGATGGTCCCCAGCGAGCCAGAACCGATCGTTACGAAATATTCCTGGTCGGCCTACGGCGTCATAGACGCCTTCCATTCCCTACCACAACAGTTAGCCTGGTACGTCGGGCATCAAGCACGCGTCGTGTCAAATTCCTACCGCCCAACTAAGCTCACTAGCTAGCACCCAGTCTATATCAACCTGGATCACATCACCGCGTTTAACCCAGCCTTTGTGAGAGACATCATGCATGGCCAGAATCTTCTCCGTCATTGACATACCTACCCTTCCAGGCGGTCGAGTAGTTATAGGCCTTGGTACCTGTTTTACGCGCTCGGCGCTTTTCATCGCCTCGATATATGCCGATAGCAGAAACAGGACGTTTGCCTCACCGGTATCATCAAGGGGCACGTCCGCTTCGTTAGGGAGACCATACCCACCGAAGTCGGGTAAGGCTGTCGCCTGTTGGATGACCTCTGTCAAAACCAATGCTACACGTGGCTGACCAGCATCGCTGATCATGTTGTTAACCTCTTGGAGGAAGCTAAGCAGGTTTCGCGACGTCTGCTGGCTTCCGTCTATGGTCGGATCTGGCTGTATACGGATATCGCTATTTTCGACAATTAGGGAAATCGCCTTTTGCTCCGAAGTTGAAAGCATCGGGTATGTTTTTAGGAGAGACACTGTGGTTCTGCTACCATCAAAAGAAGGAGCCATTGCGATTGCCGTCTAGTCTCTCGAGTACCACACTCTAGTCAGGGCTTTTCTTCAAAGAGAGTGATCTAGTGGCATTTGTACGAGGATCTCCGACGAAATATATCCCTAAGTCGCCGGGCAAGAATATTATCAATACCTCTTGACGAATGGGACTAGGATCCTCGCTTTCCCTCGGTAATTTCGATTTCATGCGTCATCTCAATCCTCTACAGTATCCTGGAAAGCCACCTGAGTCAAAAGAGCAAATGACGCGCAACTTCGCCGGTCCGGAAAGGCATGTTCGGGCCGTGACCGGCTATAAGCGCGCCACTTTGCCCCACACCCTCTCTGCCCGGATCGACATCCTTTGGAAGAGCTCACACAAGAATGGCGGCAATGTAGTTCACCGGACACGCTCCGACAAGATCCCACGTTATGAAACTTGGGAAGTGAAGAGCCAGCCGAATCGGGACCGACGAGACTCTGCTGATATCGATACGCTTGTGAGTTTGCATACTAAATCCTATTTCAGCTGAGAGACGTTGAAGGATGCTTTGTATTGTTGTTATATGATAATGCTTGCAGAGAGAGATCTCGATATACGTTGAAGACATGGCGTCGAAATCAAATATCGCCAATCAATCCTGCATCGCGCCACTGCGTGCCTCCACGAGACTCCGAAAAGCACTCCAGGATCCTTCCCAGCTCCCGCTAGTATGCCCAGGTGTCTACGATGGCCTCACCGCGCGGCTTACGCTATCTCATGGCTTTAACGCTATGTATATGACGGGTGCAGGGACTTCAATGAGCCGCATCGGTATGGCGGACCTGGGCATCGCGACCATGAACGAGATGGCCGACACAGCCGCCATGATTTCACAGTTGGACCCTAGTGTGCCTGTCATCGCCGACGCAGACGCCGGATATGGAGCACCGCTGAAAGTTGCCCGAACTGTCAGGGCGTACATACGCAGCGGTCTCGCAGGTTTCCATCTCGAGGACCAAGTCGTGAACAAAAAATGCGGTCATTTGGCGGGCAAGCAGCTGGTTGATGTGCGCGAGTACATCAGTCGCATCCGAGCTGCAGTCAAGGTGCGGAAGGAGCTGGGCTCGGACATCGTGATCATCGCAAGGACAGATGCTCTTGCGGTGACTAACTTCGACGACGCCATCGGTAGACTCCGGGCTGCGGTGAATGCTGGCGCTGACGTGGCGTTCCTTGAGGCCATCTCTACAAAGGAAGAAGCGAAAAAGGTGTGCGACATCTTCAATCCCATGGGCGTCCCTGTCATGTATGGGATGGTCCAGGGCAGCCATTCCCCACACATCACCGTTTCCGAGGCGAAGGAAATGGGTATCAGCATAATCGTCTACGCAGCCCTGTGCCTCAGATCGGCGGTCAAGGGAATAGAGACTGCCCTCGCGACACTGAAAGAGCAGGGCGATTGCGAACACGATAGTGACGCCCCGTCACCAAAGTACATGTTTGAGAAATGTGGCTTGAAGGAATTGCAGGAGTTTGATGACGAAATCAAGGCCGAAGTTGATGAGTTGTTAGGAGATATAGGACCGTGAGAGGGATGATGGTCTCAGTACAGTGACTGGGCTTAAGTCTGTGTGCATAGGTGAATTCTAGTACTAAAATATAGACAAGTTTAACATAGAAAAAAACTACGTTATAAATTTTTATGAAATTAAAATAAAATATAATATTATAAAAAAAATTTTCTAATATTTAATAAATTTTTTTTTTATTTCTAAATATAAAAATTATAAATGTTAAGAAATATATTTTTTAAATATTATTATAAAAATATTTATTAATTTTCAAATAATTTTAATAAAAATATTTAAAAATAAGCATTATATATTTTCAATAAAAACATCATATGTAAATATTTATTTATTTATTAGAGTACTGTAATGCTGTTTTTATTGCTAAAAACTTGATATGTTTTGGTGTGAAATGGGCTCTTGCACATAGACTTATTGGCTTAGATTGTAAAGACCAACCAATAGATGAGGTCATTATCGTGCATAGCTAAAATCATGTCATTCGAAAAGAAGTCCCGGAAATCCATCAAGTAGTGAGAGAGATATATCGTCTTAACCATAACCCGAAATAAAAAAAGGACCCGTGTAGACGTCACCGTGGTCGACGGGCGTATGATAGCGTAATCTAGTAAAGACCTAGTGTTCCTAATTATGGGTGATTGTGGGCCTTGTACATGCATCGTGGCCATTTCTGAGACATGAAAGACATGTAGAGGACAGGGCAGAGGCTTTCTTGCATGAAGCAAAGTTGCACAATTTGAGAAAGTTGGCAAGTAATAAACGCGCATATAAGGCTTGAAAGCGGTGAAACCAAGGGTTCGGTGCTGAATGCTATATTGAACGGGCTTACATTCTTTGCCTTTTATCCCCTACCAGAGCAGATATCTGAACTTTATATGATCATCGCGGGTCTCTGCCAAGTCCTTCTCGTCTGGATGTGGAACGCCTCGTGCCCTGCAATCCCCTAATTCAGCATCGCGGTGACGATTGGCCCTCGTCATTCATAGATGCGCACAAACCGTCATGATGATTCCCCATGCCGTCATTCCAATCATCCCACCGTGACCCTTAAAGAATCTCGGGGGTGTCGTGTATATCTGGGATGCTAGCATACTAAGACACTGGCCCAGGATCTTGTCAACTGCCCAGGAGATGGCACGTTTGGCATATCTTGTAGAGATATGGACGAATCTTAGAAGTAAAGGAAAAGGCCTGGCTTGACAGTGATTATCAAGCTGATGCGACAGGATAGACTCACAACGAACTTTGGTCGTATGCCTTTGGCTCATATGGGCGATCCCACAATTCACCAAATATGCCATGATAATTCCACTATTGAGATGAAAATCCTTGATCTTGTAAATCCAGATGGCCTAATTGCCACATGGACGCCATGGGAAAGACTTTGTTTGGCAGATACATATAACATTTCATATCTGCTACCAATATCTCATAGAGGCTCTCCAGCGCATCAAGCAGGCCTTGTGCTGCGCCCGATCTTCTCGTCGATCTCCTCCTCACTTTCGAGGGGAACCCTGGTCGAGACAACATATCGGTTGAACATGTTGTACTACGACAACGTGAGCACGTATTTACAAATCGTATCTCGATCGTACTTCTCCTTCATTCGCTTCATTGTAGGATCCTGAATGGCGCCCTTGAGTGTGATCTCATCACAAGCCTGCATGACGAGGCTCGCCTCCTTGTCCATGCCGGTTACGGGACCATCACTGAGAAGACCCTTTACCTCTGCCTCGGTCGCGCCCAGATTCTTGAGCATTCTGAGGTTGGGTCCCATGGATTGACGCCACCGACGTGCTTGGCAATGCGAAGAACAATGAACTCTCGAATCTTCGGATCAACGCCCGGTATACGAAAGACCGATTTAGCCAGGTTGATCATGTTAGTTCCAACAAGACCAGTGGCAAGCATCACTATTAAATGGAGAATTTAGCGACGTATACTTAGCTAGCAACCTTGGATAACAGAGTTGTTCCCGTGATAATCCCAGGAAGTAGGGGGGAAAGGCACGTAAAAAGTGAACCTCACATACTTCGACCGTCTTTGAGGTTTTGGGCTTCCTCATGACAGAAGTTTGCAAGGTCGGTACCGAGTTCCTCGTCAGAAGGAAGATCGAGGTACACAGTAAAGGGGTATTTGGTCGGATAACCACTGATGTTAGGATACGCCTCAATGGTCGCTTTGACCCTCGGTTGGTATGATGAGTGAAGATGGTTCTTGTTGCGTTGAGTTTTCGAACAGCAGTTCAGAAGGATTCACTTGCCACTCATTTATACCTGCTGGTCAACTCGTCTGAACCAATATGAAAACATGAACTTTCCTCTCGGCTGACTCGTTCGAACAACATGCTATCATGTACTTGTTCCCCGGCCGACACCCACGGAAGCTAGTATACTGGGGTGTGTTTGACTGGTCGCCGCGGCCGGCACCGAGTGTGGACCCCCCAACACGACAATCGCGCCCGAGTGCGCGTCTTTAAGTTCTTGCAGAGGCGCGGAATAATGGTAACATGATGTGACTCGGGTCCCTCGAATGATAGCTGGAATATCGGCCTGGGCACATGTGACGGGGCACTCGGGCCGAAAGCGGCTAGTTGGACGAAACGCTTCAAGTCGGCATTTGGAGCTGCTCAGTTAGTGTTGCTCGCAGCAGAACCAAGTGATGACTCATGCCGATGCTGTCTTGGAAGATACTACTCCTTATTATGGTCATCTGAAGTGTAGTACAACTTCATTTTCATTTGGCAGGGGTGGTGGGACACAAAGCCAAATGATCTGTAATTGACCTCCGGCGATGTGAGGGCAGAGTCGTGCAGAGACGACCGTAGAGATGCATATACTGCCGACTGTCGAGGACGAAGAGGACGAGTATGATGGCAAGAGTGACGGCGATAGTGACGAGCCCGCGCCCGATCCAGCTTACATCAATCTAATCACCTGGAACAAGGCATACTCGATCTTTGCCCGGCAAACTCTCATCAATCATCAGTTCTTCCCGTTACGATCCCTGGGTGATGACTTTGGCTCTAACCTGAACGAACTTTCTAACCAGGAGTGGACGACTCGAAACCTTGTCTGGGCCGATTTTGCTGGCGCAGAAGTTCGCAAGATCGAAGGCCTTCGGCGCGTTGGTGATAGGTCTACTTTGGTGATTCTGCTGGACACCGACTCTGTTCAAGCGCGGCTGTTGGCATCGCCCGTAACGCGCTATAGTTATACTGCTGCTTCTACGCAGTGACGAAGTTATGTGTCAGACAGACTGCAGCGTTGGGCCTGGCTCGAATTGTATAAGTTGGGATCGGAGAATCGTCCTTTCCAATCGGGGGGCAGTTATCCGCTCATCTCCGATGTCACTATTCCGCCAGAGTTCGAGGTGCCGCAATCTCGGGACTACGCTAACGATCAAATACCGAGGTGGCATCGAGAATGGAAGCAGACGCAAATGTGAACGGGAGTTTGCACGGATGGTGGGTAAGAGCGCGGCGGAGTTCCGTGAAACATGGGTGAATCCTGAGCTGATACCGCTGGGACTAGAAATTTGAGCAAATCCCTATACATACTGAGCACCCAACCAGAATCATATCTTCTGTGTGTTCAACATTGCTAGATCAATCCTCGCACACTAGGGGTTAGTCCCAAAGATCACACATCTTCAGATGCAGGTCGTCGAAACATCCAGCACAATATATATGGTTGTAAGACGTGCGAATGGGCTCCTCCGCTTCGGTCCAACAGATCGAGCATTCCATGTGTACGTCTGAGGACGTTTGACAGGCCCGACCTGCCTGCCGGCAACAGCAGCCATGGCCCCTGCGTATTCTGCATCGGATCCGTTGATAAGGATACGCTTGGGCGTCGACACGATGTCGAATATTGCTCTGTTGTCTCCGAGGCATGTTTGAAGCGTCCCGAACCCGCCTCGGCAAACCGATTGGAATTCATCCGCGTCGAGTTCTATAATGTGATCGCCAGGCTTGCCGTCTTGTACCAGAGTCTCGAGCGCCTCCGAAGCTCGCCTACAGCCTATTTCGGATCTAAAGAGGCGCAGCTGTGACTTCCGCCTATCGCGTACGATAACGACAGCACACTCTCACTCCGCCTGCTTGAGCCTGTTGTATTCATCTCCATTCTTTCCGAGGTCCGTACTCTAAAGAACCTTCCCCCCTTTCCTGGCTACCTCGCCGCCGATGACTCGCTCAAGAGCTTCTTTAGCTTGTGCCACTAGCCGGCTGTCCTCACACTCCAGCTTGAGAACACAATATCCATGGCGAGGAGGGTATGCAATAAGATGGACATGCTGGCTCTCCCAGACAGACAATTGCGACCCGACTCGCTCTCGTATAGCCTCGTATATTCGGATCGATATTTTGAACCTGGCTGACGTTATCAGTTGCAAGGTCAATCTCGCCGTTTTGTAAAATGGCAATGGCTTGTTGTTGGACAGTGTTAACTGCCTCTCTCGCACGCGACTCCTCAATGAAGCGAGCCTGGGCCTTGACACGCCTGTCATGGCCCATTCCGCCACGTGTAAATGATATCAGCTTTTCCCGACGTCCCCCCTTCTTCCCTCAACATCTATATACACTTGCTGGCACGAATTTGTATGATGTAGTCGTGCTACTGATGAAACTATGTGTACAGGCTTTGAGAGACTGTCTCTCGCATTTCGCCGTCCTCCTACCCATGGTCACTCCCGTTTGCACGGATTTGTCTACGCGTTCTCGATCCTGTCGTGCCTGAAGATCTGCGTCTGCTCCACAAGTTTAATACAGCTACCGCAGGTGATTTGAAAACTACACACGATACGGTCATCTGGCTTGACCTGGCTGATCTTCGGGCCCACAACTGTCAATGATACCGTAGAATATCCAGACCAGTACCTTCATCTTCTTACCCGAGGGGTCGGCGCACTTCTTGGCATCCTTAGCGGGGTTGCTAAGGCTCTGTTCAGTGTTTGCGTCATCTGTATGACCAATGATCTTTTCGACGAACCCTGCTGCTTGTGAGACTGCCATTGTAAGCGTGGAACGCAGGATTTCTGTGAGACTAGAGCGACAGAAAGAGTTTGAGCTCACGCAATGAACAGTTCACGAGGAGAGTACAGATGCCTTATCTATACTCTGGTGTTCTCGTGCAAAGTTCGATTCTATCTGCTGGACATGGCGTGCGGGGTGATGTCTTCATCATAGCGTCATGTTAGTTGTGATGCGCAGGCACCTCCGAAACTCGACCGTTGCACGAGCCCCGTGTTAAGTCTATAATGGAGTCATTCGCCGGAGGATGCTTCTGATTGCTGATATCGCCAGTGTAAGTGAAATGTTGCCCGTTAAGTAAAGCTTTACGACCAGAACGAACAGGATACACCCATGTTCAACTTCACGAATTATGTCACAATTGCGACATACACACACTCTCTCTCGTTTAACATCTCCTAATCTTGAAAGATTATGTAGATGACAAAAGATGTAATCATTGCCGAGAAATATTTGGTTACAAAATTATTGAGTCATAATGTGGTCAGCTATACTGACCTCCGCGAGTCCATGAACCATAAATTGCGACATCTCTCAAAGAGTCAACGTCGTTCACGGCATTCTCTAAACTCCTCGAAAGAGCTTTTAACAGAAAAGAGCTTTAACGGACCAATCTTATTGCAACTCCAATTTTTCCCGCAACCGTCGTCGTACTATATTCTCTATGGACAAATTCGGGAAGAAGATCACGTCGCCAGCATACAAGCCTCCATTCCCACCGACTTCTTCCTTGATTGCTCGGGAGGACCTAGTCCTCCCTGCAGCTTTCAACGATCTATTTCCCCTAGCGAGGGAACTGCAGCCATTGAGATTTGAGCATAGAAATGAGGTGCACAGATTTCTATGTGCTTTTTTTGATCTTTCTCGATTCAATGCCATACGCAAGATGCTATGGCTAATCGCCGTCCAAGGAGCTCCACGCTCCTTGTACTACCAGAAGTTCCTGCGCCGCGAAATTGTAATTGCAGAAGAACTGGATCTTCATCTCGTTTGGGCGAAATCGAGAATCCTTATCAAACCACTCCCGGACTTTCTGCTCAATTACGATTTCTGGGAGGCCTATATATCCTGCGATCCTCAATTACACCGAGCAGCGTGCGGGCTTCTGTACTCCTATTGTGGCCTCATTCGCTTTGGTCATGATTTACAGGTGGCACAAGAATGTCATCTGGTCAATGTCAATTTGGACTACCGAGCTTGGACGGATTTTGCCCGTACAACACTACCAAATCTCAACCCCAAGGACTCTAATACCATGGACACACGATTCCAATATGGCGAGTTGCGGTTAAATCGGCTCGATACCATTTACCGATATTCGCCTTACAAGTTTTCCGTATCCAGCATCCTTCAAGGCTTCCCCTATGCCTTGACCGAAAGCTATGTGCCTTACATGGACCAGTACAATAACGCAGTGTCAGCGTTTGGTGTCATTGTTATTATTCTGTCGGCTTTCAATCTATCATTGTCAGCACGCTCTAAAAGTCCAGATCTCGATCTTCAACAAGCAGCATACGGATTCGCACTATTCGCCATGATTCTATGCGCCGCGCTTATTGGGCTGTTCATTGTGGTACCCTTGGTTTCCTCACTAGCGACAATCTATGGCTCCATTGCCACACGAAGACGACTTGCGAAGATACGGGAGGACGAGGACCTATCACGCTCAGCTTAGTCCTGAAGACTAAGTCCTCGATTCACTTTCGGAGGAGGATTTCATTGTTGTTGCCGAGTACCCATGTAATATGCCACTGGACAATAACGAAGAGATGAAGAGAGCTCATAGCTCAAGGTCCATGGCATTGGAAATTTGCGTGTTATTGATGCTTCTGTGATGCCAGACATTCCTGATTGCCGGATTCAAAATTCGGTTTACATGGTAGGCAAAAAAGGCGCTGATATGATCAAGGCAGCCCACAAGGATCTCTATTAGTAGGCTGGAAAGAAGAAGGGGGCAGGATAGGACACAGTTTGCAATACGTTCGGTTCTTAGTTACTGTTCGAATCTCTGAAGCTTTGTGTCTCCCTGTGTAATGTACTCCTCATACAGTTACAACCCTTGCTCATACATGGTAATCTTCAACTCACCTTTTTCCAAGAAACCGCTTGAGTGTCGTTTCTGAAGCCACTGCGTGTATCGAGACACACATACACCTCCCTAGTTAAGAGCCTCGAGCCAGTAGACGTACTTCTTTTCAAGGAATATCCGAACAGGACCACTATCCTGTAGGTCATCGCCCCTACCTAGCTCCTCACCGGAAATCGAATTGGAGTAATAGAGGTGGTCATCCCAGTGGACGCACGAGCACCTCGCCGACGCCAATGGATCCGGGTCAGGCACTGAGACCTCATCGATTGGAAATCCCGGAGCGTTGAGGCCGTAGATATCGCGCTTCAATATGCGCAACATCAGTGCCAGCGATCGAGTGACGATGTTGTGGTGGATCTCTGCCGAGCAGACAGGAAGAGCATAACAGAAGCCTTGTCTAGTAGGTAGCCCCTTGGCTGATTGATGTGGCTCTTGTCGAGTCGAAATGAGCGAGGTATTTTGCGACAATTAAGGCTGGAGGACACAAGAGTAAGGCTGAGCCTTGAGCTCAAAGATCATGCAGAGAAAGTCTCTGATGCCGTCAACCTATACGTCGGCCATAAGGTAGCGGGGGTAGAGTCGCTGCAGGATGATGCCCAGCTGCGAGACAAAGCGCGAGACGTCCTGCGTCGGAAGGCGAATGACACATTCCTTTGGGTCGCCTTCGTCATTCAGGAGCTTGAGCGTGTCAATGCCTGGGACGTAGAGCAGGTGCTCGAAGAGGTACCTACAGGCTCGGGCATACTATACGCTAGAATGATGAGGCAGATCCAGCAACAGGAGAGAAAGGACCCAGCGGTGCCGTGGACCAGCAGGGCATGGTTCTGCAGATGCATCTTGTGAGATGTAACGATCCAGGTATCCCTTAAGGTAGGTAACCGGGCTAGGGGTTTATGTTATCAGAGGGTAGAGGGCGTGCACTGAGGAGAATGCTTGGATCGCAGCTATTGAAGCTTGGTACAGGAATTGATTGCTGGAGAGCTAATCTCTCCAGGAGGTTCTAAGCTATGGAATGAGTGTGGTCTTATATAGACAATTGATTTCCCTTGGATTACTTCCATGGTTCCCTGGATCACCGTGATCCAAGTGATCCGTTCTATACAATAGGTGATCTACGATCCCTTGGATCATCGTGATTTAAGTGATCCGTACTTATCTTATTTGCTCGTGACCCGTAGTTCTGCTACATCTGACCGCTAGGCCAGGTGCCTGAGGGGCGGCCGGCATTATGGCCGTGACATGAGACAATGTCATGTCGTAGACCTAGGGTTGAGAAATTAATTAGTATTAATAATTAGTATTAGTTAATTAGTATTAATAATTAGTATTAGTTAATTAGTATTAATAATTAGTATTAGTTAACTAGTATTAGTTTAAAAGATTAAATATTAATTTAATAATTAATTACTTGCTGTTTAGAGGATTTGAAGAGGTTTTACGCTTTTGTACGTTTTTAGGACTGGTATAGTAACGTAACAGCATGAAAAGATTAGTGCTATGATGGCGGTTTACGCAGTATATAATACAGAATGATGTTTAGCTATGGCGGCGCCCTTCTTATAATAATAACTAGTGAAGATACTTAAGGGTATACTTAAGTAAAAGGCTGATATAGCTAGTAAGATTAGAAATAAGTTACTAATAGTTGAAGGCTTATTTGAGTTAGGAACGTAGTGCTATATATTTAAAAATATAAGTATAAAACTATATTAACCTTTAATAATAACTTAAGCATTAAATAACTCTTTTAGTAATTTTATACGTGCGTTAAGAAGGTATATTTACTTTTATACGTTACCTTAAGCTGTCGTATATAAAGGTAAATTACTAATAGTAAAATAATAATATTTTATATTAAAAGCATCTATGTAAAGATATTAGTAAATTATTAATAAGTGAAGTTAACTTTCTTTTATTTTTTACCTTAACCTTAAACTTTAATCATTTAAAAAATTAATAAAAACTTTCATTTTACCGTTCATATAGATTTTATTTTTATCTTTTACCCCGTACAATCCAACGACGAGCAGTCGTGATGGACATTCTCCTTGACCTTTCTACTGAGATCATCGTGAAGCGCACTAGTTGAAAGCAGTGGTTTTGTATTTTCGAAGTTCGAATACTAAAGCCGAAGGGGGAAAACGCCTAAGGCTAAACACGCAAGCCACCAAATGTGGCGTTTGAGCTATTTCTATTTGCTTCATATTGCTTTTGATTTGTAGCCATGTGGCGGGGTAAAATATGTGGCGTGCCTACGTGACATTATTCTTTTACTTTAAAGTTTCTATCGCTAAAGAATCCGAGGTTTGTTTTTTCTTTTAGTTAACTAACTTTATTTATATTGCTAGTCGCGTTATTGATCTTTTTTATTACGGATATATATAGATTTATGTTTTCCTTCTGTTAAGTAACCTAAATATTCTCACAATCTCTATTCAAAGCCTCTTAACGTCTCTAATTATTAATCCGTAACCATATCTTCTATATAAAACATCGCAGCAAAAGTAGCGGAGATCTCTATATTACTTATTAAGGAGGGGACGAATATATAAATAAGGATGTAGTGTAACGAGTATCGAAAGCTATACGAAGAATTCGATACCGTTAAAGCGAAGAAAGTAACAATGTAGTAGATTATTAGAGAGTTATTTTACTACGGTAAAATCGATTATACCTAGTATAAGTTTAATTTTAAAAGTTTATGTTTATAGATTTAGCTAAAATAGAAGTAAGTTAAAAATGAATTATAATAGTTAAAGTTTAAATAAGTTAGCAATTAAACCTTCTGAAATAAGTTTCGTAGTTAAAATAAGCAGCTTTAAGAATTTTAGAAGTTATATGGGATAAAAGGCATGGAATATTAAATGTATAAGATAACGTATACCGGATTAATACTACGAATAGGTAATTTTCCGTAAAGCTAATAAATATACTACTATAGACGATTAAAACTACCTAGAAGTAACATATCTACCCGTATAACTTATGAGTTTATTTCCAAATTATTTCGATTGTTATCGTCTTAGGAGTTCTACTAAGCCATATAATAGGTATCTTCGTTATAGAATCAATAACTATAAATATAAATATTATTTAATCCCTAAAGGTCGGTAAAATTATTAGCCTTACAAGTACTACAACCCCAGCCGATAGTTACGGGAACGTTTAATCCGGACGAACTCATACCTTTAATATTATTCCTAAATATCCGTTTTTTATTCTCGTCGTTACTATTCGATTCGAGTTCGGCTTTAATCTTATCGAACTCGGTTTATTTTTACTAAAGTTTAGCACTAAAAGTACTTTATGTCTTATAGGCCGCCGAAAGCTTCTAGTAGGTCGATTTTTAATAAACATATCAATTTATCGCGTCGACTTAATATTAGGTTTCGAAGCTAACGATAGTCCTATTTATCTTATCGAATTTCTCTTAGATGTTTTTATACTTTTAGGCGATTCGGTTTAACTTATCCGTCTTACTCTCTTTAACTTTACTCCTCCTATAGCTTTTAAGCATGCTTGTAATTCTGTAGTGCAAATTAAAGAATAAAATATATATACGGGTCGGAAATAGAAAACAAGTATAGAGTAGGAAAGAGATTACTACCCGAGGTTATCCTGTTTATAAGCTCTTCGTCTTTCTAACCGCAAGATATATACTAATAAACGAAGGTAAACCGATTAAGCTAGGTGTAGTAAAATCAATACTTATTATCGATATATAGTTAGATAAAATTACGTGTTAGCTATTACGTTGGCCGGACGTTCTTAGTTATACTAAACAAATATAAAATACGTAGCTAGCTTTACTGAGAAACGTTAAAACTGTCTATATTTATTAATATATAATGAGGTTCTTTTCTTTTTAACGTGTTTTTATTCTATAGGAAGTGTTATAGAAATGTTAATCAGAGAATGTTTAATAAGCCGATAGCTAATCGTCGTATCTACCTGAAAATAGGGCATATAGGACGGCTTTATAAAGTACACCGATAATGCAAGTTAGTTAGATATTATAATTAAAGCAAGATTATAGTAATAACTTAATGGCTAAAATTCTACGGCCTATTTTTACGCTAAATGTAGTTAGGTACGGACTGTACGGCTTATAAGTCGACTTAACGAATATCAGGTAGGGCGTTTATCTACGGTCGCTGTAAACTAGTAAATTATAACGCGTATAGGTAGAGGAAAATTATATTAAGGCTATAGCTATTTACATTTAATATACTATTATATAATTACCCTATAATATTTATACGGACATTTTTATCTATCTACGTCTTAATCCAGTGTTTGTCTAGATAAAAACCCGAAGCATTACTAACTTAAGCGATGAGATTTTTAAGTAAAGGATATCGACTCGTAGTCGCGTTAGTAGAAAACCCTCGATGAATTACCGTCGTAAGACCGATATGATTAGTTTATAATTTTAAGTTATTAACGTTTTATATTAACTTTAGTCGTTACTGGCGTTATAGAAGTGTATATTTAGATTATATTACTAGGCTTTTATTTTCTTTAGATTTAAGATTTTGATATTAATTTTACTTTAAACGTAACTTAAAAGTTATTTTTTATCTAGGTATAATATGCTTACGTTTTAGCTTATTAAGTTTAAAAAGAAGGTTTGCTACGTTCTTTAGAATAGTAAATGTAGGAAGCTTTTCGTAAGCAGGTTATTTAAGAATCTTCGTCAAGTACTAGTGTCTGTAAATGTTTCTTTATTTTTTGCTTTTATATTATTTACTAATCCTGTAGAACTTTAAAAACCTTTAACGCGTTAAGGATTATTTAAGTATTACGTTACTTACTACGTTTCGGTCGGTAAAGTATAGTACTTTATTGTTTTCTTAGTATTAATATATAATGAAAGGCTATTAAACTTGACGATATTTTTTCGTAATATCGGCTAGAACTCGTTTACCTAGCCTTTTCGACGTAATAAAATATAGACCGTAGTATGTTAGTAGCGATAAATGTTAGCTGAAAGTTAACTATGTTTTTTAAAAGTTCATTTTATTTTCATCTTATTTAAGCTGATTTAAAACTTCTGTAAGTATACCTACAAGGGATTTAGGAATGATATTACGGTAACGCGCTCTATGTTCTACTTTCTGCGACTTAGCGTAGAATTTCAAAGAAGCGAAGGCACTAGATTTCGATGATTTACTGATAATAAAAAGATTAGAGACGTTAATATTGTGGGCTAAGGAATAGAGGCGGGAAGTATCTAAGGCGTTCGATTAACTGTAACGGAGTTTACGACTAGAATTTAGTTTTAGGTGTTTAGGGAGTTTGGTTAGAATAGGAGATAGCTAACGGTAGGATTTTTTATAGGTGGTAGAGAATTTTATAACTTACTGCTAGCTATTAATGTTATAGTTCAATAGACTGAGAAGGATGGTATTTTTGAATGATGAGAGGTAGATAATCTTATATAGAATAGATTAGGCTATTGTTTTCTTTTGGTACGCTCTATCCCTTTCAGATTATAGACTGTAGTCTTGGATGAAGATACGTGTATAGAATACTATAGGTTGTGAATAAGGATGGATATATATAATTACTTACGATAGTTGTACGTTTGGAGCTAGACAACTAATTGGGAGGGATTTTATTTCTAGATACTTTACCGCCTCGTCTTTTCTCTAATTGTTTTCGGCTCTCTCTTTTTGTTCTAAACTAATTACTTTCCTATAGTTACCTACGACGTTCCGTAAGAGAATAGCTTCATGTTCTCTTAATTTTTAGTATGGATAGTGAATCTTTTTAAGTCGATGGTCGTTGTATAGACTTTAGTTTTAGCGCCTTGTGTTGTATATATGGAGTATATGTTTACTATTACCGACGGGATTGATTTGAATTCCTTTTTAAAGTTGATATATTTTTTTGTTCGTTGATGAGGTTGTTGAGATGATTGAACTTTTGACGTGTGTTACCTTCTATAGTTGACTATAAGCTGCTGCCTTGATGTCCGTAAGGAGAGTAGTTTAACTTTCTGTGATAAAGTTGTAAGTTGTATTGCTAGCGTAGAAACGAGATCGCCGCTACCGTTACTAGCGTAGAGCGTGTTCGAATTTGTAGTCGACGGTTCGGCGTTTAGTTTTGTGGAGCTCGAGTTGTAAATGTTGATTGTCGTTTAAGAGCGGGTGAGGGTGGGAATTGGAAACGTTTAGTCGATAGATTTTTAGTTAAGAGGTTTTTAATTAATTAGTTTTTAATTAGTCGGTTCTTAATTAATCGATTCCTTATTAACTGATTTTCGATTAATTAATACGTAGTTGGGTTAAGTTAATTATTATATTTTGAAAGATTTAATTGTATTAGATTTCGTAGTAGTCCTAAGGATATATCTAGTATTTTATTACGATAAGATTATTAATAGAAGAAGTTTCCTATTATGATTAAGTAGTTATTAATATATATAAGTTTAGGTATTTAAAAATATTAAAGAGTTATTTTATATGTACTTACTTAGTATAATTTACAAAGAATTGGACTTGTAGATATATGCCTAAGGCCTAGCGATTTTCAAGCAGACTTTAGACTAGAAATGGAGCTGGGAAGGGTAATACTTATACTTATAGTAAAGTTATATTTAAGAGAGATACGTGTTATTTATTTCGCAGCGATTATGTGCTTAATATTATAATAATTAAAAAAGTGCCTAGTATATTATAATAAGCGATGAGACATTATACTGAATAAGTTAAATATAAATAACGAATACGTAAAGAAATACTTAATATTTTATAATATTTAGTACGTTATAACGCTTAATGTAGCTTAAAATCTAATATGTTTTAATAGTACTATTCGTTAGGCGAGCGTGACTAGTTGTTCGTTATATTTTAGTGTAATTATCGCATAACTTTATTGAGCATTTACGTATTTTAGAACTAAACTCATTATAGGTGATATATCGGAGATGTAATAATGGGGAAGGAGCTGTTTGTTTACTTACGCTTGTTAAAGTAATCTATTAACATTAATTTCCTCTACGAAGATTAGAGAAGTAAAAGGAGGTTGTCTTCGGAGGAGCGTAAATACGGGGGCGGAACAGAGATAGCCTAGAATTTCCAAAGTCGAATAGGTAGCGGTTATTTTCCAGAAGAGTAGAAACTCGGTGTCGACTTTAAATGGTGTAGTCTAGCGGAGTATTTTCCTAATCTTGCCTGATAATAGTATCGACGCCGCAGCAACGCTTCGTGCTAAGTATATTTTACGGAAGGTTTATTAGGCTCTTAAAATATTACTTCATATCCTTCTATTACCGAATACTGTTCAAGTAAAACTCTAAACGCTTGCGTCTGCTTCGCTTCTGGGTATTCTTTTAGATACGATAACGTAGATATTAACTACTTATTTATCAACTTCATACATATTTGTTTTCTTTGTATATTATAATATAAAATCGACTTAATAGGTAGAAACTTATATATCCTATCCGTTTCTAATTTTATACGTTCTTTCCTTATTCGCCGTTCTATAGATTACTTTTCATTTCGTTATATAAATACGTGTATACAAGTTACTATAAAAAATACTATATATATTAGTTAGTAGATATAAGAATGGTGAACTCTTCTTGACTTTTTCGAGTACTTAATCTCTTTCTGAAGCGTAGTCTCTTTATCGAATCTCGAGCAGAATTTTCACGTCATATTAAATCTATCATTATTAATATCTAGTAGCGAAAAGAGTAATATAACTAACTCCGGTTCTAAAAGAGAGAAGAAAGATGATAATACTAACGGTTTTAACATAGCCGTTTAAGTAAATGACCTAAACCTAGTAGTAATGATTCAGAAAAGACGAAATTCGAAAGAGAAGCGTCAGAATTCTAAAGACAAGCGAGAAAATCATTAATATAGGTAAATTATACTTCGTCTTTTTATTTATCTCGTGCGAGCGATTGAAAGTACTACTAATAAGCTATGTTATAAATAAAAACCCGCCTTCGTTTAATTGATAAGTTTAGTAGTTTGTAGATTTTAAGCATGTCGGACGTATTAAATGTTTATTCCGTCCATAGGAATAAGCTAATAAGATAGCTTAGAACTTAAACGTTTCCTTTCTTCGTTGTCCTCTAGGTATTACGTATAAAGCTTTTGAGAGATTAACCGTTACGAGTTTAGTAATTTGGATAAAGATTATTCCGTTCTTAATAGTTCAAACTTCATTTTTCGTCTTCGGACTGTATTTATAATTTGATTACGATCTTCTTTACTAATTTAATTTCATTTACGAATATAGGTCTGCTTTTTTAATACGAATAAATAAGGATGTTCTTATTATGAATAAAAAAAAAACGTAAAATTAGTTAATATTCCTTATAACATATAACTACTATTATGTTCTTCAATCTCATATAGAAACGATCGTATTATAATATCACTAGGAACGGTTATATAAAGTAGTCTAGCGGATTAAGGGAGTTTTTAATTATTGCTTTAAAATTCGCTTCAACGAGGGCGATAACGAATAGGTCCTACGGTTCCTAGTTTTTGGAGATACGATGAACGTAATACGTAAGGTCTAGAATGAAGTTATTATAATACGTTTCCTCCAGGATAATATTACGATCCCCGTTCTGAAGTTTATTGCTTTTAGCGTCGTTTACGGTGAATTCGAGGGTTTCAGGTTATATATTATTATGAGCTTCGTCGATGGTATTTTGTTAGACGACGTGTTCCTAGAAGGGGATTCGAGCTTGAAAAAGGAAATCCTTAATTTAGTCTTCGAAACTATCTACAGGTAGATTGCTAATATTTATCTTCAACTATTTTAGTAGGATTTTTTTAAGATTAGGAGCTTTTCTATGGTCGAGGAAGCTGGTATGAGCCGTCGTTGGTATGTAGCTTCTAGTCCTATAATATTTAAAATGAACGAAATAGAACGGATGGGAGGGGTACGAGTTAGAGGTCGGTTTACTTTATATTTACGATAAGGTATTTGTTGATAGATATGATGTAGTTTATAATGGGCCTTTTGATTTAACGACTGATTATTTTTATGCTTTGGCGGAGTAAAGCTTTTCATACTTTTTCAATAATCTTCTTATTAGTCGAAACGAATAGGAAGTACGCGACGATTATAGATCTATCTATATATTTAAGACGTTAGTAGAACGTTTTATTTCTAACGATACCGACTATTATAAGTTGTTCTACGACGATCTCCGCTTCGGAAATATTCTAGTGGATAGATCGAATCGGATCTTAGTAGTTTTTAATTGGGAATTTAGTTATGCTATCCTTACTAGCTTTCTTTACTTTCTACTATCGTGGTTGATTGGGAGCGAACTTTTCGAATGGAAAGACGAAGATGTGCGGATTTATAAGGGTAAGGTTGAAATTTTTCTCGGGCTGTTAGAGCAAGAAGAGGACTATTGTGGCTTAGGTTGTATTCTTTTTAATTTAATACGAGAGTTTATGTGAGATAGGATATTTTAATATAATTTAGTTATTCGTAAAAGCTTTCCTTTAGCGGATTTTATAGAATATTGTTTAGATATTAAGTTATTTAGAGAAATTACGTTTTCGGACGATTTAGAAATATTCGGTAAGTATAAAATAGTTTAAAGTTAGGAATACGAAAAGTATAAGAGCTTTAAAAAGTAACGTTAATAGAAATAAATTACGGAGGTAGATAAGAAAACTCTAGGACGTACTTCGTTTATGGTTCGTATTGTAGTTATCAGCGTTTGTTCTTATTAATTATTTTAAAAGGTATTAAGGTAAGTAAATATTAGATGGGATTTAGGGCTAGGTGTATGTTATTTATGTAGAGCGGAGCTTAGTTTTCTTTGTTATAGTAATAGCTACGTTTTATCCGAATATATAGGCTTTATAGTAGATTATTAAGACGATTATTATATGTTATCGTACGTTTATTATGCTTGTAGTTTATGTATGGGTTCGGCCGTCGATAGATATTAATTTAATATGTTGGTTTCGTTGACGCGGCGTGCTTTCTTAGGACTTTTGGATCTGTTCGATTATTATGGTATGTTTATGAAATCCGCGGTGATAACTATCGATACGTAAGGTTGATGGCGTTTTCTTTGTCCTTATACGTTTAGACGGGCCCTGTAGTTTATCTTTGTTTAATATACTAAGGCGTAGCGAAACTTTAGTACTTATGCGGACGTTCTTTCTTCCAATATTTAGCTATAAGTAGAGCTGGATGTGGTACATAGTAGACTCCTAAGCCTAACCTAATATTAGGAGAATATAGTTCGGTTTGATTCGCTCGGTACTCTTCTTTTTTTACTTTATATCGTTTGTCTCCTGTTTGTACCGCAATGGGTTGGCACGACGTATGGTTATTAAGCTCATCTACCTCAGAGTACCTTGCCTTATTTTTCCGTAAAAAAATTCATGAACATATGTATTAACATTACGACTTTCGTAATTACTTCGCACCATTTGGATGGACTGTACAGGCATTGAAGACTGGACGTTTATAAAGTATCATCCTATATACCAGCATGCTTTCGGAATTACAAAGCAGCTAGAAGCCAGCTAGTTACGCCTGATACCCTCTCTTCGTTCGAGTAAATGACCTGATCGGTTATCGCTTCATTAGTCTCCGTAAAAAGTCGTGCATGGGCGTGGAGGCTGAAGGGAGCTTTTTGGAACTATAGAAGTCGGTCCCTCAAATTATGCTTGTCGACGACTCGACGAGCTTCAGCCTTGACGCGGTCAAACTTGAAGCCTTTTTAAGTCTCCAGAATATATTGTACTTCACATCATTTCGTTGGTACGCGAGCTGTGGACACTGGAGAATGGTGGTCGCGGTACAAAAGATGGATTCATTGTTGCTGTTCAGACTACTGTAAGAGGGACGCTAAGAAGATAGCCCCAGGCCCGTTCATATAGGAAGAAGGCTTGGGCCGCGATGGCCCAGGCCCGGGCAGGGCACCTGACCGAGCACATGACTAGACACGTGCAGCCTACCGTGACTGGGCCGGGCTCCTTTTAGGGCTCGAAACCTCTATAAATCACTTTTTCAAGCCGTTCGCCGGCTCGGAGAGCAATCAGCAAGTTGAAGTTCAACAACTAATAATATACTACTCTTTATGTTATATCTCCTTTCCTTACCTTGTGAATACACTAATCTTCTTATAAAATACTACTCTACTTTATTTACTTTTTTAAGTAGGAAATAATTATATAAATCGATCCGAGCGGTATTAATATTAAAACGTTTAATTATTATTAATACGTAGTTATAAAGGCTTAACACAGAGGGTAGCTTAATATTATAGCTATAAGCGCCGACCGCCTTCAAGCATTAAGCCTAGCAGTTAAGCTAGGCAGAATTACGAGTTACGAGTAAATAAAATAAGTAGAATTACTTTCATATATAAATAAGCGTTAGTGATCTTAAATTACTAACGGAGCGATAGGATTACGACGATCTATAATCTTAATCATAAGCTAAGTTATGATTTAAGGAAAATAATTATTTATATAAAACTATATTCATTTTATAACTTAAAACCTCTTAGAAAGAGTAACTCTTTAATAATTAATTACTATATTAAGCTTTAATAGCTACGATCTAAATATTTATCTTAGTATATATTATTAACTTTCTAATAATACAAACTCCTTAGCTTAGTTACTTACTTAAAAAATACTTAAATCATTATATCTAGACGTATACCCTAATAGAAGCTATACTTAGTTAAAGGAGAAAAGAGAGAAAAATAAAAGGTAAGCCGTCTTTATTTAAAGAAAAGAAGAGGTTCAGTTCAGGCCAGTGGGTGTTACCAGGTTAACGCGCGCGTGTGCGCGCGTATAAGCTTAAAAGAACGCGTTTAAGCTTAGATAATGATATTAAGCACCGGCCCGTTATAGCAGTATTATAATATATATAAAAGTAAGAAAGGTAATCTTTCGTTACTAGAAACGAAGTAAGAAATACCACTTATATAGATATTTATAAAAGGAGTAATTATTTTATTTTTACTTAACTATTATTTTTTAATTATTATAATAAAAAAATAGAAATAAAATAATAAAATGAAAATAATATAAACGTCTTTATTATTAAAGATTAAAGAATTAAGTATTAATTAATTAGTACAGCTATTAATAAATAACCTTAATCTTTATCTAAAACTAAGTAACGAAGTCAGTACGAGCGTCTCATTTTAATTTATATATGTCAGCCTTCTGGTGTGACGGGCCGGTACCTGATGTCGTTATCCGAGCCCGAACGCGTTCTTTCAGGCCTATGCGCGCGCGCGCGTTGACCTGGTAACGCGTACTGGCCCGGACTGAACCTCTGCTTTTCTTTAAGTAGGGACGGCTTACCTTTTACTTTTCTTTCTTTTTTCCTTTGACTGAGTATAGCTTCCGCTAGGGCACACGTCTAGGCTACCCTTTGTGTTAAGCCTTCACAGTGATGTTGCTTACGAGCTACAATGCTTTTCGAATTTGATCTCACCCTTAACCATCATATTAACGACATTTTAATAGTATAACATAGAATTTAAATCCAAGCATTAATCCAATGCATACTAGTGTCACGGCTATATTGCCAGCCGCCCCTCAAGCACCAGGCCTGGCAGTCTAACAGGGTAGAATTACGGGTCACGGGTAGATAAGATAAAGATAGATTACTTAGATCACGGTAAGCTAGGAAACCATAGATTACTTATTGTATGAAAAGGATCACTTAGATTACGATGATCTAAGGAACCATAGAAGTGATCTAGAGAAATTAATTATCTATATAAGACTATACTCATTCTATAATTTAGAACTTCTTAGAGAGATTAGCTCTCTAGTAATTAATTACTGTACTAAGCTTTAATAGCTACGATCTAAGTATTCATCTTAGTATATGCTTTCTACTCTTTAATAATATAAACCTTAGCTCGGTTACTTATTTTAAGGAATACTTGGATCGTTATATATTTATAATTTATAGTTTGTTAACTAAAACTTTAATATTTAACATAGGAAATAATAAACTAAAATTACTTCATAAACTATTAAATTAAATATAAAATATTCCTAACGAGACTTTTAAAAAATAAAACTTTAAAGCTTTTTCTATGTTAAACGAATCGTAGTTATTTTTATTTATTTTTAAAGCTTTAAATTACTATTTGAAATAAAGAAGTAATCTTACTTTCTTAACCTTTTAATTTAGCCTATCATTAATAGGAAACTATCCGACTAGTTAAAATTAACGGACTCGAATCGATCTAAACTTAAACGCTAACTTACCCTATGAAAAGACAACCTCGCCGAAGCGCGGCAACAGCTTGGCGAGGGGACACGTAAATCTTAACGTAGATTAAATGCAAGTCTGTGTTCTCGATTACTTACGACATCTACTAACTCTAGGATCAAAGGAGTGCGAGATTCGAGGATCTTGCAAGCAAGTGTTACCACCTAGCTGTGCAACGGTTCATGGACACAGGAGTCTTAAGAGTCAGTTGACAGGTGTTGACACGAGCCATTTCCTACTATTTGCGTTCAAAGGTCATTGAACTAGACCTGTCTCGGTGGATTCAAGGCAAGTACGACCAGCTTCTACCACTTGTGGGATCTGTTTTCCTATCGGCAGAGTCGCAACGTAGACTGTAGCTGACGCTGTCATTGCCCAGGTCATTGCAGACTACATCTTCGTCCACCTCTAGTTTCGTCGCGAGATGGCCACGATCCAAGGTGAGGTGATGGCTATCCTTAATCTTCTCAAGGAATGTCGTCTTTTTGGGCAGCATTTTCTGCGCGCGAAGCTTCTCGCAGCGCACGAAAGGCGGCGAGGAAAGATTAAGTATCTGCGCGCAGGGAAAATTGAGATACGCCACCCTGGGCAATTGGACTTCAGCTCCTTTTTGGTTCCACGAAGTAAATTTCAGGTAACAGGCCAGACTGAAGTCCTTCTCTGCTCAACCACATGCCCCAGAGTGATGTCCCGTCCCATACGCCAACATTCTTCGGCGTGCGATTTTATCCGCGTGGATTAACAGAGCCTGGAGGCATCAGTGACGCTCCGCCGCTGAGAAGATCTGCTTCCTTGTTGAGGGGCTCTTGTTGAGTCATCGACATCTCTCCAGTTGGCAGAGAACTTCTCTATCCGTTCCTTGTGAAACCTAACGATGCACTCTTCATAGTAGATGAAAGGGTCATTGGACGACGCCGCCGTTGGGGTCGATTCCCAAGGGTGGGAAAGGTGGCGGCTTCTGCGTGCGTATTCCTCCGAGGCCGGCTGAGACTTGGAAGCTGGTAGAGGTACACTGGCTGCCTTAGGGCCTTTTTCGAGTTCACCTCTGAGTCTTCTGACCTCTGTCATGATTCCCTGATAACGGGTCTGGCCTGGGGCCGGGGAATAGACGCACACGATGCCCTTCAGCTCGCACGTCCCGCATTGGGGTCGCCTGCCGCTGCACTGCGATAATTGAATGGTGCCAGCAGCAAGATCGTGAGGTCCACGGTATAATTAGATGGGGCTTATGTGTGGGTGTAGAGGTTAACTTATTCTGCATTTTCTTGCTCTGCACGCCTCACAAGCAGCTATGATATTTTTGCGATGCCTCCGGGGGGGGGGGGGGGGGGTAGATGACCTAGAAGAACTAAGCCGGTCATATTGAGCTTCCTGAGTAGGCACAAAACGCTGCTGGATGGGCATGAAGGCGTTGCTTTGCATTGTGTACAGACGAGGTTCAACGACATCCCCGCTCTCCTAGACTTCATCCCTTCGGCTTTTGTACACGTGTAGTGTATTCACAGTCTTCCATATCAGCCCCACATTCGTCGTCATATCGCCGTTGCGGAGGTATTATGTCGCAGGCTTTCACAGGTCCCATCTAGTTGGTTCGAACGCACCACCCAGAAATGAAGGCATCCAACTACGTGCCCAATCAGCCGCTCCATATTGCTCCGAGGTCACCGGCATCTGGACGGTTTGCCATCATACGGCTTGTCGCCCCTGCTTGTTTGTCCAAGATGGTCTATATACCTGCATTCCACGAACAGAGCGCATTCGTGATCTCCAGATTTTTCACGGTGAAATGTAGTGGTGCTGCTCCTCTGGTATTATCCCGGTTTTATGTTCGCATTCGCACAGAGAAGGGCTTGGGCCACTTGAGTATTACCTCTGCGACAGCCTCGTGAAGGGGTCTCTCAAGAGACTTTATGCTGAACCTGCTCTACGCTTCTCAGCGTTTAGTTGTCTTGGCTTCGTCCCTTTTGTGCAACTGCACGCAAGATAACCGCCGAGACTCACTTCCTCTTACACATGATGTCCCAGTGCTGCCTCACGGTAGACACCGATCAGCCGAGCTTGTTCGCAATCTACGCTTCCCCTTTCGCCTCTTTCATGTACGCTTCCAAATGCTTCTCTTCCAGAGACGACTACCGACGGCGTTGGCAATTCCGTCGACTTAATTTTCTAAAGTGAGTCCTATCGTAGGAGTTATCGTCGCTCTCGGTCTTGTTAAGGGTAGTAGTATTACTATTTTAGTCTGGTTCGGACGGCTCGACGTCGTGCTCGGCTTGTAACTGGTATATGCCCGGGCTACTTAAGCTAGGCTCGACCTTAGGAATATTCGAGGGAGGCTCGGTCTTGATAATAGACGGGCAGATTCTTATTATGACAATATCGAATCGATAAGGCGAGAGTTCGTCGTCTTAGCATATCGAGAATGGTATGAAGACGGTCTTCGATGACAGTAGGCGGGCTACGGCTTGGTGTGGAATGCTAGGCGTCGTCTCTCACCGACGAAGGCATTTATATTTATTAGACGTACTTCCTCGAACGATTTTCGTTTCGTAACTTTAGAGTGTTCGGAATCACTAGTAGTATCTATTTCTTTTATAGGGTAACTACGCATAAGTAGACCGAGACCGATAAGGGTAATATGATTATAGCCCCCGGGTCTATAGAAGGATATTACACGCTAAGTCGGTTTCGATATGAGACGTCGACCTATTCGCCGAGAGGGGCTGGTAAGTTTAGGCGAGGTACTCGTAGACGGAGCTTTAAGACAATCTTTCAGCCCCTCTTCGACAGATGCAGCGGGAATTCTGGTCAATATTGAGCCGCTCTCATCCTGCCGGTCGTCCCTGCTCTTCTCTAGCGTGGAACTTTGATTTAGCATCTCGCGCCGCCTGACCGAGGAAAACTAGAATCCTTTGATTAGCCGATTATCGTTACCTGCGTCGAAAGTAGCACCGATGTTGTGGCCGGTATTACGGTAGCGATGGTTCTCGTACTCGAGGGCACCTCAATGTAACCTGGGCGTTGTCGTGGCACCGCTAAGTCCGGGGCCGAGCTTGATGGCCGATGGTCATAGGTAGCAGTACAGTTGGGTAGTAGGAACTTCTTTCACCAGACGGTCTTGGTGTCACCGGTCTGGATGTGTTAGTATCCACTCTGGGCTGTCCGGAACTAGGTCAGTTCTGCAGGATAGCAGCTGCATCTCATGTGGCTTGTAAGCCAGGTAATTCAGCATTATCTTGGTCTACATCACAGTTAGACCTATCTTAGATGTTGGTTCGAAAAGTGTGTTCCCGACCTTTAGTGCACTCTCCTTTCCGCACTCACTTTCGGCAAGCATGAAGGCATACCGATCTACCATCCGAGAGGCGACAGGCTCGACTTAGTGGCATCTAAAAGATGAAGACCTGATGCCTCTATATTAAATCCTTGCTCTTGTTGTGTGGATACCATCGAGGACAGCGACAAGTTGACCATGAGAGGTACAAGGTCCCTCAGCGATGTCCGATTTATCGAGAGGCAGTAACGATCTATTCAGTCTGCTATTGCGTCGCGCTATGCCAAGACGGTCAATCACCAACAGAAGGAAGATAGGCACCCATCCTCGAGGGCCGATACCGCTTCCTGCACTGAGTGAATGTCGTTATCACCCTCCGCTGTCATGAGTCACGCGTGCTCTGAGACCGTAATATAGCCGCGATCCCCCTTTGACGGGATATAGACCATGCTAGCGTGCAACCGTTTATTCACACGATGCCTGAACGCTTAGAAGCATATCTGACAAGATGAGTCCAATACCCACCATGATCTTCTGGTGCAAATCATTGCTGTCTTAGTGAGGCGTGCACATGTAACCAATGTCGTACGTTAGGAGTTCGATGCGCGGTGCTCCGTCAATGCGTCTTGACCGTCTTGACCGTCTGTGAGTGCCTCATTCGGCAGAGGGGCTTAGGAACAACCAACACCCTTGACAAGTATGCCACCCACGTGGTCACCTACAGAATTAACCGGCCGCTTCGTCGACTACATCCGATCTGGTCAACCCCGCACATCCATAACAGGATCCCAGGTGGCCTCCGTACGAAGTGAGACTGTGGCGGCAAGGATTAAGAAGGCATAATCGTGATACTGACCTAATGGATTCTCTCTATTCACGCTGTCTCTAAACGACGTGCACGCCGCCTTCATGTAGCAGCTAGCCATTTGGGGCCTTAGTGCTTTCAAGACAATCACAGCTCGGATTTCCCTCGGCTATATTTTATTTCTCGTTCCGGAGCTCCGAGGCTGGATTACTTGTGCTGGTGTCACATCCAGCAGTGAGAAGGAGGCATTGGTCCAAGACCGGACATCTCCCTAAGTTCCTTGTTAGAAATGTCCCGATTAGCAGCGATTATAACGCCACCATGAGCGCCACCGTGATACCAGCTGAGTTTTTGAGCAGACCAATTGAGATAGGACAAAGAAAGTGGTCATAGATTCTGCAGATCATTTCCTGCATCTACCTGAGCTTACCACGAAACCGCATATCTTTGGGCTGAAGGAGAAGCTCTTGGGCAGGAGAGCGCACGTGGGTATAGATTGCTGTGCATGTCGTCGCCGACTTTGAGTATTCGCATTATAAACCCAGGCACTGCGCAACAAGTCACCTTCTTGTGGCGCATTTGTTCCTTGCTGGCATGTTTCTATAAGATGCCGAGTATCTGGCAATCGCACTGGCAATTAGGCTGGCAATTGGCCCTTAGAGCCCCCAATCACGGCAAATCATACGATGAAGAGCGGCTGAATTGGGAATCCGCATCTTGCGGGGCAAGACCGAAGAGACTCCTACGGCTCCCGAAGCTGCGTCGTGCGACAGGATGCCTCCTCTTGATTGACTTCGCGCTGATCGGACTGCTCCTCCATTCTCTTGAGCCGCTCATCACCCTGTTGCGCAGGAACGAAGATCTGTTTGGCTCTCGCATTAACTTGTCTCGTAACGATACACAGGAAGTAGAGCACCGTCCGGATCATCATCACGCAGGTCAAGACAAGATACCACGAATCTTACACCAGACGTGCCCCAACGAGACGATTCCAGCTGAATGGGTGTATCCGCAAGGCAGTTGCAAGGAAGCTTATATTGGCTTCGAGTACAGGGTATGTCTTTCTGCAGACACTCATCCAACTACTGCCAGCTCTACCTGCTGGTAAAATGTACTGGTTTCTGACATCAGTGGTCACTCTAGCTTTGGACAGACGAACTGGCGCGCGACTTTCTCTCTCGGGAATATTCCTGGTTCTTAGACACCTGGGACAATTACGTCTTTCCCATCCAACGTGCAGATAGTATACGCTACTTCGTTCTCCATCACTTTGGTGGGATATATCTCGACATGGACACCGTATGCAACGAGCGGTTTCCCATTGACCGTATCGAATCTGACAGAGGGATGCACCATGCACTATTCAAGTCAACACTACCTACCGGGGTGACCAACGACTTCATGATAGCATCTGCGAGGCATCCGGCCTATACGGGCGCAATCTACAAGCTTCCGGTATTCCATGCTATGACTAGACCCTGGGCTCGACTGGAGCCCTACTGCGCCATCATGATGTCTTCCGGACCGCTGTTTTTGACATTGGCGCTGAAAGATTACTTGCTTGAGCAATCGTCACTGCCCTCGTCAACAGTGCACATCATTGATCCATCTGGCTTGGCACCATACATCACCGACCTCGAAAGCAGTACCTGGCACCGAGGAGACAGCCAAGCTCTGATATGGCTGGGAGAGCGACCATGGATCTGGTTCAGCTTGGGGGCGATAGGCTTGGCCGTTGGCATCTATGTTTCCAACCGTGTGCTGTTGATTGTGGGCAAAGCTTTTCGCAGATCCCTGTCATTTTCTTACAGCAAGATATTTGTCGGTTGACCTATGGAGAAGAGTCACGGAGGGCTGGAACGAACGGGTATTGCCCGCCGTCGTGGTGCTACCTACGGTGAGGAAGGACCGCCGATACGTGGGTCTGAACTGTTTGAGATGTGGGGTGATATGTGGGATCAATAACTGGGCTAAGGTATCTAGTACAGTTGTCATGCATGCCTAGTACACACTATGTAATGAAATCGTGAAAAAAGTACAGCCACGACGCTAATCGGCTCAGGTACCTAAAAGCGGAAGAATATATGGGACTCGACTTTACTAGAATCTTCTGTATGAGAAAAATCACTCTCAATGATCCACATCTTTGTACCAAAGCGACGATTTTATGGATGAAAACTGTACAGCAGAACAGCGCTGCAAATCTGCACCTAGGAGAAAGCTTGTTCTCTTCACCCCTCTCGATCTAGGTGCTCGGGCAAGTCAGCTTTCCTTGGTGGACATAGTACATAGTAAACCTACGATGTATTTAAATCGAAACATCGTCAGGACCGAGCATCTTCCTGACATTAGTGCGTTATTTTCCTTCGAACACGTACCTAGTACCGTGTACGTGTATAGCATGTCTCATGTGCTGCCGACAATTGCCGGATGAGGGTCATCATAATTATACTGGCTGTCATTGGCTGGATAGCAAACAACGCCGAGGAAGAAGCCCCGTTTCTGCGATCTCAAATACTCTGTATGCTGCGTCACCCCTAAGCCACCACCGACGGAGCCTTTCCTTCGTACGCAAGCGCGGTTTCCGAGTCGAATCCGAACGGTTTCCGAGTCTGGAGCGAGCCTCTGCAGTGACATCTGCGAGCGAGGGCTAGATCCCTGCAAATGTGTCATTAACTCGCCGCTTGAGCTACTGCAGTGCAAGTCTTGTCGCGGAGCACATAATCTTCCTTCCCTGGCGCTGCTTGTGTACAGCCTGCCCTCGTCACCAAGCGCTACATGCGTAATGGACAGCTACGAGCTTCAACCAGTTGGCGTTGACCTGATGTTGCCGGTGTCCCCCATCTTGCCTTTGCTATCCCCAGAGGACGAGTTAGCAGCGCAGCACACCGGGCACCTCGATCGAGATAGCCAAGTCGTCATTCCGGCCATCTTGCAGCATGCAAAACGAAAGGTGAGATCACAGTCATCGCGGTTGCCCCATATGGACATCATCGCTGAATCCTTCCAGCACGTCAAGACAATTTATTCTCCCTGCCATCCAAGGAGGCTGCAGAGGCTCGTTTTTGTATTCTTGTTTATGACCGTTTGTGCGTTGATGCACGTGTGAGTAGCAGTGATTAAGCCTGACTGTTCAACGCGCATGATCTCTGATAGCGATATGGCCAGGACTCTCACGGCAGTCTGGCCGTCAACACCGGTCGCCGATGAATTTGACGTCGCCTTTGCGCGTTTCTGGCGCAATCGACTTTCGGTACATGATTCCGAACGGTATCCCGTCGATTTCTTTGGGAACGTAATGCCCATCCCCTGCCATTCGCACAATGATTATTGGCGCCGAACACCGCTCTTTGCAGCTCTCGGGTCCGGCTGTGTTAGCATCGAAGCCGACGTATGGCCCGAGAAGATGGATCTATATGTGGCACATACGCGATCTGATGTGCGAGAGAACGCCACTCTGCGACACATGTACATCGATCCCCTGCGCGGCATTCTGGAAGCGCTGAATTCGCCTACGATGCTCAGTCAATACGCGAGTAGACCACTGGGCTTCTTTTACAATGATCCTATGCAGAGCCTCACGCTCCTTGTTGACTTCAAAACTCCGGACGACAGTATCTTCACCCTCCTCTATGACCAACTACAGCCACTGCGGGATAGGGGATGGCTCACTCACTGGAACGGCACGGATCGAGTCATACGTCCCATTACGGTTGTGGCTTCCGGCTCCGTGGATTTCGATCTTCTCACTGCGAATCACTCCTATCGAGACATCTTCTACGATGCGCCGCTGCACGCCCTAGAAGACGAGTCCGACGGGCAAGTGGACTCTGGCGGCACGGTGCCGGATGATCCCATCCGTAACTTCAAGTACAATCCGTCCAACTCTCACCTTGCCTCCGTCAAGTTTAGCAAAGCGATCGGACTGCTCTGGAGAGAGAGACTGTCCGACGAACAGATAAAAACGCTACGCAAGCAGATTCACAATGCTCGAGAACGGCAGTTGGTCCCGAGATACTGGGGGACCCCACGGTGGCCCAGGAGTCTTAGGGGTGCAATATGGGCACTATTGGTTCAGGAGGGGATCGGTCTGTTAAATGTCGACGACCTGAGGGCCGTTAGGAAGGGACGGTGGGGTTTGTGGCCACAAGGAGGCCCAGAGACATGATTTCGGCTGAAGAAAGAAGACTACGGCAAAATCCCGTGACCGACAGAGATTCTCAATGGCCAAGTAGTATCTTCGGTTCAGGTGTAACCCCCAGCTCCAGACGTGACAGGACCTCCCCACGGAGATGTTCTAATCACCTGTCTCAATGTGGAGACCAATTGTATTGGGTTCGCTGGCTGAGACAGCGGTGTACGGTACGCATAGCTCAACCCATTACCGACGGGACCCAACCTGATGTGCCGCGCACTGAGGACAGCTACCTCTGAACTTCTGAGCTCAATCTCGGGTCTAAACTCAATTTCTATCGAGATCAAACTTTTCTGGAGTGTCGTTCAATTACGTAAATATCTCTGCGAAAGATGCCAACTTTGCTAGAATATTGAATTTCCGAATCGCACTCTGTCACATTTCAGTTCGTATCTGGTAGTCATGCGTCTAGTGGAAAAAGGATTGCCTAAGACAGTATCTCGGCTGTACGTCCGCTCATTCCGGGTCAATAGTGTAGTTGTGGCGCGGCCCAGAATACAGGGTGTCGTTAAAAGCTGCCTGCCAAGTAAAGCGCCAGCGACGACTCGAGAGGCTGTCAATGGGGTGTATTGTCTGAGCGAGAAAGCAAAAATGCATCCGGCCTGCCAAGTGAACATTGGTTGGCGCATACCATTTGTCCTCTTTCCTTTTTCCTGCCTTGACTCGGAGTATTCCGGCTCCCATGTAACCTGTCATTGCACGGTCCTGTCGCGAGGAACGAGCAGTCACATATCTGACAGACACCAGACATATCAGCAAACTTGGCTGTCTTCCCGCGTAATGTACGAGTAGTCGCTGATGGTCGCCGCCCCATATACTAAGCAACATCCTCCACCCTCTGTGGTTTCGGCCCGTTTTTGCTCCTGCTCAGCGTCTCCGTGTGAATGCTTGCCTCTAGTTAATCCTTCGCCACTGCAAGACGTGGTAGTCCTTATGACGATCCTGTAGCCCATTACTATCGCTGACGGAGCATGGTGAGACCGTTTCTCGCATCAGCAAGGCTCAACAACCGAGATGGCGCTATCGAGAGCGGAATACTGGGAGCAGTCTTCTCTCACACAGGAAAGCTACTCGATAACCACGCGTCCCTCGAAGTGTATAGTCGGCGCATCCCCATCGGAATACCTACGACTCCCATCCATTCACGAAATACGTGCTAGCTCGCATCGCCCCTCTCTGCCTCCAATTCCTCACGTTGTTGATGTGCTTGCCAATCCACGACCTTCCATGCCCGCCCAGTCCCCAGTTCAAGACGGATACAGTCAGGACAGGTTTCAAACGCCATCTCCTCGGCCCTCAGGGGAGTGTGACCTGACCCTGTCCTTCGAGCGCATCCACCCATTGTTCAGGGCAGACATTAAACCTAGAGTATCGAACATGGGACTCTTCAGGCACCTCAACCAAGAGATACTCCTCATGATCCAGAGATATACGGACTACCATGCTCTCATCAACCTCAGGCGCTGTTCCTACTATTTTTATAAAGAGATCAACCCTGAACTCGCCACAGAGCGGAGCAAGTGCTTTCTAGTTTTGACGGCGGAACGCCAGTACAAGAAACATTTTGCCAAACGTCCGGGTAGAACTCCCGTTGATACGCAGGAGATGGACAGCCAGAGCGCAGAGTCGAGAAGCACAGGCTATGAAGGCAGTCAAGGAAATAGCATCACCTCGAGCATGAAAAGTACGAGGGGAAGGAGAACGAGACTGGTGTCAGTCATGAAGAGCAAAGGAAGGGCGAAAGGACGAGGAGGGGAAGAAGTTGACGCCGAGCGAAGTATAACGTCTGGACGGAAACAGAATCCTGATCCCCTCGACATACCCAACACCGGATGCCGCTTCTGCTGGCGAGTGCTTGAGCCCTGGAACTTTCAGCGGCAGAGGCGTGCGAGCAGAACACATGCAGTGGGGGAAAGCGCGCACGACAACGTGTCCGGACTGGACACTCGTATCCGATATGCCGGCATCTTGAATGTCACGGGGGCCCATGACAAAATGCAGGCCCCTTTGGTCCCGCTGCGCAACATCAAGGCCATATATACCCCCCGTATGCTGCCATTTCTTGATCGGACACACATTCCTCTCCTTCCCCCAGCCAACTCAGGACTGCCTGCGACATACGAGATTGCCGTTCCTCAAGAGACAGCAAGGGACATCGACAGACATATTCCTGCGTGGCTCGTCTCAATGTCAGGGCTGCCTCCGAGACGCTCCCCTCCCTGTGGAGATAGAGAAAGAAAAGCCCCAGGGCCTAGACATCGTATCGATCATCCGCGGAGTGGAACGCTGTCTGCACATACGGTGATAACGGCACGAACAAGATTAGACAGGCGACTGGTAACCTTGACTGAGGATGCGGAAGATGGCAACATACCCCTCACACCCAACGATTGGGAAGTTCTCCATCTCGAATCACCTGTGTGGCAAGGCGCGAGGACGCTGCTGCCTTCTGCCAACGGCTCAGCTATGGACTGGAGCAGGCGTCTTGGAGCCAATGGTTCCCATAATTTACCACCATCGACCGGGTCTCCGAATCCAACGCGAGCATATACGGAAAGTATGACACCACAGCTGTCTGCAGTGATTGCCCTTGGACCTTTTTGCCTAATGTGCGGTGTCAAGAAAGGATTGTACCGGCCACAGGACCACATGGTCATCGAGAACCAAATCGGCGAAACGTGGTGGATCTGCCATTGCCTTGTACTGTGGGACGAGACGAGAGTAGACCGATGCGATAAATGCGGCATGAACAAACCGTTCAGTAGGAGAGCTATGCCTGGAGATGATGCATTCGGGGTCTCGGCTGCACAAGACCATTCATAGATCCTATATCGAATCCCACTAGCCAGTAGGCCGGGTTGGCTGGGAGCCAACTAATACGCATCCTCAGACTAGTATTGCAAAGCTGCAAAACCCTCTATGGCCGTGCCCGTAGTCCAGATTTTAGAGTACGAGTCTAAGCTTAGCCAGGATTTGGAGGAGGGAACGGCCTTGTCCGGTACACATGTCAGCTTTGTCGGCGGAATATCCAGCTGTAATTACGGAATCTACATCGATGAAGAGTTCCGTCCTCTTGGAAAGACTTCCGGATCCTCACTGCAAATGGGTGACGCTGTTGGCGCCTGTGTTCCTGACCTTCGCCTCCAGAAGCAGCGTGTTCTACATCTCGACGCCGTACGCGCCCAGCCAGGAGAATTTCTGGCAGTACTTCGCGGCGTTGGCGCTGCCGATCCTCGGTATCCTAGCGGCGTATTATGCGCTAGTACAGGGTACGTTGGGATGAAACAGGCTAGACCGCGGAGATGCTCCCGAGCAGTGTGAGGAACGTGACCAGGGCAGATGGACAGGGGAAGCTTCACGAAGTCATCAAGGGAATGAAGGAGATAGGCTGACAAGCTGGACTGCGCCTGCAAAATATACCGTGCCGTCCCTCTGGAGCTGTCGTCGTCATTCTGCCTGAGCAGATAGCAAATAGTGGGGTCGTCCATGGCCTAAAAAGGGAATTCCGAACACGTCTTCACGCTCGAATAGATAATGGTCGGCGAAGCAAGCGGAGCAAGCTGTGTCAGATATTTGTCCCCCGCGCAAGGGTTCTAGGCTCCGATAAAAGCAGAGATTTCGATGCACCGAGTCTGGGCCAAGTCTGGACCGCGGCCGTAGCAGCCTTATCGATTATTCCCAGGGAGACATTCGCGTACGAGTAAGTTAAGTACGACTTCCCAGAAGTACCTTGAGAATCGATGGAGGCTGTGTGCGCGACAATAGGATTTCCGTTACGCGGCCTCTGTAGAAGCATGTGGCAGTGCATCACGCAAAAGGAAATGTCTGTTCAGGTGGGTATGCGTAATCGAGTGGACGAATAGGAATGGACATAATTGTCAGCACACATGGATAGGCTCGGACACATAAAGGGAGTGGAAACGCTCTCAGCAGCATTCTTCAGTTACAACTATGCGTCTTCTCCGGCACCTGTTTTTCATCGTATCTGCGGGAATAGTCTTTTCTGTCGACAAGAAGGACTGTGGTCCAATGCGAAATGTGGTCTAACAACGCCCGAAATGTCCTTGGCCTCGCCGGTACTGTTTTAAGTGAGTTCCATCAGTACTTAAGCTTAATTTATGCTGCCGAAACTAGTGCCCCACAAACACTGACGACCTGCCATAGCTTCATTCGCTCTCGCTACTAACACGAGTAGCAACCGTACCCAGGCGACCTTCGTATCACCGAGCAATAACTTCGCTTTTGCGCTTACCGTCCCCGCTGACAACTATACCAATAATGTGGACCTGTACTTCACCCTCACCATGTCGACAAGTCTGTCGTGGGGCGCGGTCGGCCTCGGCAGCGACACCATGAGCAACGCCCTAGTACTGATGATCTACGAGTCAAATTCCGGCAAGAACGTCACGTTTTCCCCGCGCCTCGCGACCGGCCACAGCGAGCCTCCGCTGTATCAGGAGCTGAACTACACCGCTCTCCCTGGGGCGGCCATTGTCAACGGCACCCTTGTCTACAGTGCCGTATGCCATAACTGCCACTCCTGGCCGGGTGGGGGTACGCTCGATATTCAGAGCTCCGCGGTGAAGGCTATCTACGCCACGGGTCCCTCCGGCTCAGGCAAGAGCAATAATCGCGCGGCACCGCTCAAGTACCACTCAGATTACGGCAGTTTCACCATCGACATGCGCAGCGCGTTGGGGCCTGCGGCGGCGCCAGTGCTGGACGGGAAGAGCTTAAGTGCGGGGACGACACTGCATGACAGCGAGTCTGGCCAGCGGGACTGGGTGGCGATCATCCACGCGGTGGTCATGGTATTCTGCTTCATGGGATTGATGCCGCTTGGGGTCGTTATCTTACGCGTCGGCGAGTGGGTGAGCTGGCACGGCGTCAACCAAGGGATTGCTATGGTCGGGGTCATATGTGGCTTCGGTCTGGGCGTCAAGACCGGCCTGCTCTATATCCGGTCCAAAAACTTCAGTAGCGCCCATCAGATCGTCGGACTTATCGCCACCGTCTCAATCGTCGTACAGTTCCTCCTCGGCTTCTTCCACCACCGCATCTACAAAAATACCAAGCAGCCGACTAAACTCGCACCTATACATGTCTGGCTAGGTCGAGTCACCGTTGTTCTAGGGATTTTCAACGGCTTCCTGTACGTAATTTTTCTCTGCTTACTAACCTTTCGAAAACATGTAGAATGGTGCTGACTGCTCAACTAAATAGTGGCTTTCCCCTCGCAGTGGAATCGAAGTACAACTACGTCTTAGCCGGCCTCGTTATAGCTATTGTATCAATTACGTTCTTCATCCTCTTCTGGAAGCGCTTCTTCCACTGTCGCCGGGAGCGCAAGCAGATGGCACCGATACAGGTAGCATACGACCCTCATCCCTGGAGGAACACTGCACCTTCCAACTACGGTAGATGGCTCCCCGATCAGCAGCAGAACGGAAACGGCATGGACGACGTCACCCTATCGACCCTAGACAGGGCTCATGGGGAGAGAAAAGTAGAGGCGAACGCGAGGACCAGATCTCTGGAGTCGTATCAAACGCCAAGGGATTATTTATGAAGGAACCTGACCGCGAAGAGCCTGATCAAGACAAGGAGAACATGCCAATGGCTCTAGATCGAAAGGCTTCTGTGCGTGAGAATGTACTACTAGGATAGTCTCGAAGATCAGGGTGAGCTGTTCGGACAGATTAAAGTTCGTATGAAGGGAGAGGATGTGAATGCGAATTCTCGAGACTTTGATACTAGTCGTGATAATCGTCATCCGACCTTACGCTCAAACAATCCTCTCCTTCAGATTCGTTTTTCAATCCTATTCGTGGCCGGAATCGTCCCAAGACCCCATCCTAAGCAGATTACCCCTGCGGAGGGCAGCAGTCATCATACCGCGTCGTGCTCGTCGGCCGATCAGACCATCTCCATGATCGAGAGAGCCCAGATTGGAAATGTCGGGTTTAAAAGGCGCTAGTATATTATAATCCTTAGTGGCAAGGCTGTGTGCCAATTTTAGCATTTATGGAGCACTACTTCTTAGTTGGGGGATCTCGTTGCTCTTCATTGTTTTGCAGCAAACACAGTATCTGCTCGAAAAAAAGGGAAAACAATAATAAAAGGATGAAGTGGTAAAGCGCTACCACATTCTGAAGGATAGCCCTCACCGGTTAACATCGCGACATAGTCGCGCAGATAGTCAACGCGAAGGCCTGTTGGACGCTACGTCGGCCCTACGATTATATTACGTATTGGCCATGTATAACTTACATAGGTGCCACGTACGTGCTAAGTCTATACCTTATAAGCGCCACGCGAGGCTACGTAGTCTGCTTATAATTTTTGTAACTATCTTAAGATTTCGACGATAGGTACCGTTTATTTACGTATTAATATATTATCTTCTCTATAGCTGAAAACGAGTCCGTAACGTAATTCCTTAATCGTTTCCGGACTCTAGCTTTAATAGAAAACCCGAGGTCACTTTAGGAGGAATCGTAGTGGTAGCGCAACTACGTTACTAGGAGAAACGACTTCGTGTTTACCGCCGTAGAGGCGTTGCCCGATAATGTTATCTTAGCCGTTACCGAAACCCTCTTCCCTTTCCCGTTACTTAGGAACGATAGTAAGTTTCGCCGTATAGTAATTAGCTACATAAAGTACCTCTATAAAACTACTAACTTTTAAAATATAATTCCCGCGGCTATATATCTTTTATTCGACGAAGCCGCTTAGTCGTAAACCGGGACTCTCTCTCTTTACGCGTTTAAAAACTATAACCTTAATATAACGCTTAAAGATATTTATAATAAGTTCCTTAAAACCTAAACGTAACGTAAAACCGCTATAGAGACTTTAAAAATAACGATTAATATTCGTTAATACGTTATATTTAAACTAGTTAATAGGAAATATTAACCGGTTCGCCGTTAATTAATAAAGGAGTTTAAGTCCCGAATTGTCCTTATAAAGGTCCCTATCGTTCTAAAAGGCCGACATATACGGACTAAAATAAGGCTACTACGTATATTAGAAACGTAAGTAGAAGAAGTTCAGTTCGAAAAGCCGGAAACTTCTCTCTCAATACTATTAATTCGGAAGTAGCCGAATTTAACCGTAATACGTTTACGTTGGTTCCGTCGTCCGGCTTTAAATAAGAGTTAAGGTAATTTACTAATAACTATACTAATTAACTAATACCTAACTTTCCTATCTTTAATAATAAAAACGTCTACATTATTCTTGCATTATTATTTCAATTCCGCTTTTCTACTATAACGATCGAAAAATAATAACTAAACGAAAATAAGGTAATTATTACTTCCGTAAATATTTATACGGCCGGTATTTTATCTTTCGTTTTTAATACCGGAAGATTACTTCTTTTACCTTTATATATATCGTAATACCGTATATTAATAACGATCGAACGTTTTAACGTTAATACCGTTCGGATCGATTTATATAATTGTTTCCCGTCCGAGAAAGTAGACGAAACGGAATAATACTTAGAATAATTTATCTAAGACTTTCTTCATCTTTATAATATATACGTAGAAATTACGTCTCGGCGTTTACTTTCTATAACTATACCTCTTAATTCTCCTAGAATCGCCATTTTAATTACTACTATACATGTAATCGCTAGTATTACTTTACTATCTTACGTAGATTATAGTCTATAATAAAGTATCCTATAGGCTATACTCATTAATAAAGAAAATAGTACTAACCCTGTAACTTTATTCCTATCGACGGTAATAAAGTTAGAACTATTTATACTTTCCCCTATAAGTTTCCCTATTTAGGTTCCCCCTACGCTTCTCTGCTCCCTAACGACCCCTAACGACTTTTTCTGTAGCTAGGAAACGGTTAAGGCTTACTATATAGATTTCGTGAACGCGACGAACTATAAATATTACATCAGTCTTAAGACGCGGGCTAATCAGATAGTATAAGAAGTTAAGTAACTCCGACATATTAAGCGGTTATTCCTATTACTTGTTAAGGGTGTTGAGCCGGAAGACGCGCGGTCGAAGGATCGGCTGTACCGTATTATCTAACGAATCCGAGAGACAGTAGTAGATTTAGAGTGCTCTGCCAGGCGGATTCAGGATGCTCTACAGGAATCATGGTATGGAGGATCAACACAGAACAGAACCGTGTAGTGTCGCGGATCACTTCCTACAGCGATGAGTCTTTGCAAAAGCTGCTACAGCAGGACACGATACAAACAGAACCTACCAGAATCAATAGTCTGCAGCGTCGCGAGAACTGCGAAGGCCGAGCTGGTAGCGCTCTCTTGTGGGAAACATCTGCCACCACGTTTCCGGGGTCAAGCCCGAGGAAAGCCGCAACTGCTAGCCACAAAGTCACCATTAAGTAGCGTATTATCGCCCCTATCCTCGCTGTCTTCTTCATGGCCGTTCTGTTTGCCGTCTTTCGCAAGCTCTGGAATCGCAATCGCGAAAAGGTAATGTCGTCTAAGGTCATGATGACGTTGGAAATATCATACTCTAATACTCCTAGTCCGCAGCTATTAACTTACTGAGCAAGGCCGAAAATCACGAACTTTAACACACGTGGCGAAACATAACGTATGAACATGACAAGAACTTGTGATTATTCGTCTCAATCTGCGCCTTGTCGGTTTTACGACCTCAAGATGAGAGGCAGAATTCGACCGAGCATGGACGTTTTCAAGTGTGCAGACAGAAAGGGGAAACACTATCCTTTCAATGAACAAGGACTATAGGTATTTCGTGAACCTTTAAAGCAGTATGGGACTATAAAAGGCCCAGCGTTCTACCAACTCACTCCACCGGGCGGCTGGATCATTGTGTGTCACTGTCGCCGGCAGGATGAGCAGATGATCTGCTGACTCCATATGTCGCAAAGCGAAATGAGCACCCGACTTGGCTAACGCTGCCATATGGTCTTCAGTGGCTGTAGTCCGCCGCGAGTCCTGCGACAGGGAGTGCTGAAGAAGCTGGCAATGGCGGCTGGGCTTGGACGTCAGAGAATGCACACTGGCGAGTGTGACCGCTGCCAGAGCCTAGCCCACACCTGCTCTACACTCAGCGACAACAGCCTCACAACCACCCCGAAGACACGGGAACGCTGAAAGAGTATGCATCGAAGGAACCGACGGTTCATCAAGAATTACGGGTTAATCGCCAAACCTCTCACTGACCTCACTAGGAAGGAACTGCAGACCTTCACATGGGGACCAGAGCAATAAGAGGCCTTCGATATCCTGAAGAATAAGATACTGGAATACCCTATACATACGGATCCAGATCCGGCAAAACCATTCGAAGTCGAGACAGACGCATCAGAATACGCCCTGGGAGGACAGCTAGGACAGAGAGATGAGGAAGGACGACTACATCCAGTGGCATGCTTTTCCAAGAAACTGCACGGACCAGAGTTGAACTACCCCATACACGACAAAGAGCTAATGGCTATTGTCGAAGCATTCAGAGAATGAAAACGATGCCTTAGCGGATCAACACATGAAGTCACGGTTTACACAGATCACAAGAATCTGACCTACTTCACAACGACCAAAGAACTCAACAAACGACAAACTAGATGGTCAGAAGAACTCTCGGAGTTCAATTTCCGAATCATATACCGCAACACGTACTGCTACTCCAAGAATCAGATGGAACACTGCGACAGAACCAAGGAGACATCAGTGTCACCATGAGAATCGAAAACACGGACGAATGGCACCAACTACTACTACAGGCTTACCAGAAGGAGCCACCAACGAACACCAGTGTTGAGAAGGGAGATGTTTCACATACAAGAAGATTTACGTACCCCCAACACTTCAAGAAGAACTCATACGTCAACATCACGACACCATGGAACATGAACACCCCGGAGTCACTAAAACACTCCAGAGGATCATACGATATTACGACCACCCGGGACTCACTACGAGAGTCAAGGAATACGTCAAGAATCGCGATACGTGCAACAAGGTAAAGAACACTAGATAGAAACGATACGGAGAACTACAACCATTGCCAACGCTAGACCGACCATGGGGATCAATATCTTGGAACTTTATCACCAAGCTACCCCCATCAAAGGAACCATTGACACAAATCAAGTACGACAGCATCTTCGTTATCGTCGACCGACTCACCAAATACGCCTATTTTCTGCTATATAAGGAATCAAGTAACACGGAAGACCTCGCATACACTTTCAACCGAGTCATAGTCGCAAACCATAGACTACCTAAGGAAGTAATCTCGGACCGAGAAAAGCTCTTCACCTCAAAATTTTGGCAATCCCTTATGGCATACCTTGGAACCAAACAAAAAATGTCCACAGCATACCACCCGCAAGCGGACGGACAAACAGAGCGAGTCAACCAGATACTCGAAGAAGATCGACAATGATACGTCAACCACCAGCAAGACAATCGGGTTACACTCTTACCAGTGGCACAATTCGCATACAACACGTCAACATCAGAATCCACAAAACAGAATCCGTTCTACGCGAACTACGGACTACAACCAACACTCAGCTATCCAACACTGAAAGGACCAGAATCAGAAAAAGCCAAGCTTACAGCGGAAGGCTTAAAAGCTCGGTTACCTATTTAAGGGATACCTGGATCATTACAAGCACCTAGAACACGTAGCAACTAAGGCCATGAAGCTTCCACGAATTAACCCAAAGACCCATCATTCTTTTGTTAACTCACTCCAGAATGCCTATTACTCTCGGACCATGCTGGCAGTGCATTCCAGTCGGCGGACGCCACCAGTCACAGCCCCCTCTTTCGGCCCTCATCATCTATTTATCTCAACGGCTTGCCAAAAGAATTTTCTTTAGCCACTTTTTAGCCTCTTGACCCTGTCGCGTCTCACGCGAATCGCCAAACATTGGCCAAACTATTGGCGCTATATGACACTCATCATCACCAACAACAAAGGTTATTTCGTTACCAGCAGTCTACTCAAACGTAAGCTAGTGCACCGGCTAACGAGGTTCGAGCCTACCTGGAAATAGTTGACCCATAGAGTAATTGAGTCGATTAAGACTTCATCCCCTCCAGCAACGACGAGAGTATGATCAACTTTGGCGTTCACCCACCATTCGGGATGCGCGAGGATCGCCTCCGTAGAGTTATCGCTTGGCTTACCACTCAAGTATTCTTGTGACCAGTTTTGCAATACTCCAATTGTTTCAATATCTTTCTTCAGGTTATACACCATGCTCCGCCACTTAGAGTCAAACGAGAGCCAGGGGGACATCAGAATCATGCCTTTAACAGAATGATGAACTCGTATAGGGCGGACATCGCTTGATGGGTGTGACAAACTTGACAGTACAGCAAGACATAAGTTTGCCCCTGCTGAGTCGCCAACAAGCAGGACTTCTCCTGGCTTTCGTCCCAAGTCCTCCAATACATATCGGAAGGCTTCTACAGCCTCACTAAACTGCATTGGGTATGAAGCATGTGGCATTAGGGTGTATGCAGCATGAAACGAAGCAGTGCTTATTCCACAGCTTGAGAGCTCTTCTTGGATCTCGAACCAAAACTTGAGATGCTGAGCGGTGCCGTCCATGGCGAAACCTCCACCTACTGTTACGTTAGCACAGGAAATCCTGAACGGGTTAGGCAAATACCATGGATATTTATTAGGATATACTCCGCAGTGCGCTTGCCGACCCAGAACCCCGTCAGCCCAGAAGTTGTCCTGACGAGATCTGGTATCAGACCCTTCGATCTACACATCGTAAGGTATACTTGCTCGTATGATGGATTGAGGCTTCTAAACAAAAGGTCTTAACATCCCGTCGCACGCATGATTCCCCAAACTTACTGCAGTTGTAAGGGGGTAGACCGAGAAGTAAACTGCGTGCAGCGTCAATTACCTACTAATTAATCAAACGGTTCTGAGGTTTCCTACCTTCTTTATAACCATAGCCATGACGCGGTGACGATATTGTTCAGCGTTAGACCTTTGACGCAGGATGCTTTTTACCAAAGCATAGAGGATAAACCCAACTAATAGACTTTAGTAGAGTAGACCAAAGTGCCAAGAACTGACACGTACCCATGGAGAATATTCCCAAGAGTAGGTCGAGCTTCTCTGTTAGAAGTAAACTGCGAGTGTTGGTACGCTTCGTGCCGAAAGCCATATTCGGTGAATCTCCGTTTTGATTTTGCTAAGGATTCCCTTGACCAGTGAGAATCCCATTGGGGCGAAGTGCTAGATAACCTAACTTCAGGCCGAGGTATAAATGTTGGATCTCGGAAGTTGGGCAATGTAGTGCAATGATCCACCGGCGATGATTACTAGGTGTGTGGGGTTCCCTTGTTGACCAATAACAGAGGGCTGCGTCGCTTCGTCTGGCGTGGCAACCTGTAAGTTTGAGGAACCTCGGACCTAGACATAAACCTGTGAAATGTCATGTGGTAGGCACATGTTGGGTGAGGCAGCGGAGGTACAGGACTCCAATCATCCCTACCAGGACTCCTTTACTCAGACCATCGCGTCAGCCACCGACTGGTAACACTATAAAAACTCTTCGGTATGATTCTCACTGATACAATATTCCTGTCTCAATTTCTGGTTCACGATCTCGGGAGTCTACTTCTACATCAAGCCACATCTTATCAGCTATGGCACCTCCACAATACCAGGTTATTATTACCGGGGATGTAGACAAAGTCATGGCTGAGAAGAGACGCAGTGTCTACGTTCGGCCCTTCATCCTATTCTTTTTGAGCTCTCTCTTCGCCGAGATGATATTCTTAGCTGTCGGAATCTTCATAATGACAGATACACGCGATCTTTTTTATAAAGTCATGTGGACCTTGGTCTTCTGCCCTCTTGGTATGGGCGGCGCCATGGGGGGCTTGATCAATTACTTCGTCGTCGACTATCACTATGGGCAAAGGGCCGTAGTTTTCACTGCCATACTCTCCCTCCTAGTCCTGAGTACTTGCAATTACCTATGCTACAGCCTTGATCGACACATAGGATGGTTTGGCGCCTCAGACCATCCGCTCTGGTTCCACTGGCGATACCCGATGATCTATCTTGTCGGTTATTTCAACGGCAGGTTATTATTCACAGATGACGGTCAGGAAACGTTGGCGCGATGGGGGTTGTAAGGAATGTACGGCGTAGACGTGATCGGTCTTCGACGGCAACTAGTGGGTGAACAACGGTTGAATCTCCGACTGAAGAAAGGAAATGAGAAGCTTACTGGAGAAAGCTTAGTATTGGCGAAGGACCCAGATCGCTCCCAAACCAAAGGGCCCTTTCCTCAATCCCCCAGAAAGATCCTTTCTCCCACCATTTGAATCTCTCAGGCCCTAAATGACCTCTGTACCGATGAACTATCTTACATGGACCTCGATGTTTCATCTTTGAATACTGTGGAGCTGATCTGGCAGTTATGGAATGCTATATAGCTATCTATCACAGAGAAGACTCGTAGATCGGTAAAAAATGACAACTTCGCATACTCTCAATTTATCAACCTATATCGTGGAGTCAGGGGCCAATCATGAGCCTTTGAAGACGCTTTGCGGCGCACTTGTTGCACCCATCGTGCGGCTTACACATCAATTTCTTAGCCGGATCCTTTTATTTTACCTTCACCTTATCCACCGATCCTGATGCAACCTTAATTCCTTTCTCCTCTTGCTTCAGCAGGTTCTCCAAGATGGGCATCTTCATCACACGATACAAAATTATGTCAGTCATCCACTCGCCCACGACACTGGCCGCCCACACCAGCCCAGCCATGCCTCCATGAAAATGCCAATCCGGCCTTCCAAGCCAGCTCCTAAAGAAGATGGGCCACTCGGGCCTAAGCGCATCATCCACAAGTTTGCGTGCATACTCGCTCGGCGGCATACTCGCCGTCTTCTTGGAAAAAGTCAGCCGCCACTGGTAGATGTCCTCGACGACCTCGTAGAGACTGCCCTCGGGCAGGCTGCGCGGCAGCTGCGTGATGTTGGACTTGACGGCGCCGGTCATGGCGACCATGACGCGCACGCCGAAGGGCCGCAGCTCCTGGCGCAGTGTGCGGCTGTAGCTGTTTACGGTTCCCTTGGAGGCGGTGTACGCGGATCCAAAGACGTACGGCACCAACGAGGACGTCGACGAGATATTGATGATGAGACCCTTGGTCGGGATTAGAAGCGGCACGAAGGCCGATACCATGCGCATCACGCCGAAGACGTTGACCTCAAAGGTCTGGCGCACGTCGGGGATGGACAGGTCCGTGGCGGGGACAGTGTGCGTGCGGCCGCTGTGGTGGATCAGCTTCGGTAACCTTGAAAAGGTACCAGGACAGGAAGACACTCACGCATTGTTGACCAAGATGTCGAGAGTGCCGCCTGTCAGCTTTGTGACATCTTTCTGGCAGGCCATGACGCTGTCTTCATCGGTAACATCGAGCGGCAAGCAGGTCATTCCTTCACCAGCGAGCGTCTCCATCACCGCGGTGTTGCGGGCTGTCGCTATGACATGGAAGCCTTTTAGAGTGTCAGTCAAGCTCGGGGATATCTCGTCTTTTCCGAGGAGCATTTACCTTTTGCCTTGAAGGCAAGACACATCTCATATCCAATACCACCAGGCGTGCATCTGGACGACAGCCAGTTCATATCATGATTATAGGTATCCTGGCCTGAAGATGCACTCTGATATCATACATACCCTGTGATTAGGACCGTCTTCTGTCCCAGCTTACTTGACATTTTGATTAAATAACAAGCACGACCCTTGGAAAAGAATGATCTCAGGGAGACTGGGAGGGTCAATGGACAACTCAAGACTTTGTGGAATTTCCAGCATGTGAATGTCGACCCCCGGCCGGCGAATTCAAGAAGAGCCACGCGCTTAGTGGCCCACTACGTATCCAACAGGATTTGCCGAGGCACAAGAGTGTCTATGTACCACACATTGCTAGCTAATTAATTAATAAAGACGGAGGTTCCTCCTAAAATTCCCCGCTCACCGCTTTAAGACCCGACTTTTGGTAGGAACCTCCGTACTCTAAGAAGATCTGCGATACATTTGCACACCGTGCTGACGTTTGTGTATAGATATATCAGACATTCTGGCTTTGTCCTTCGTGAAACAAATCTAGCCATGACGTTAAATATTCGGAAGTCGCCTGTCATTGCTGTTGCTGGTGCTGGCCCTGGGATCGGTGAGGCTGTCGCCCGCCGCTTCGTTGCGGAGGGGTTCACCTCTGCGTTGCTTGCCCGCACAGAATATAAGCTCAAGAAGATGGCACAGGGAATAGATGCCGACCACGGCACAGGAAGCGCAAGATATTATGTTACCGATCTCGGGGTTGAAAGCTCTGTCATTGACAGTTTTCAAAAGATCCGCGATGAATTAGGTCCTGTGCACGTCCTAGTATATAATGCGGGAGCGCGGCGGATAAACGGCAAATTTATCCTTGACACGACGTCTGAGGAATTCGAAAACTTCACCAAAATCAACCTCTTCGGTGCGTTTTGGTCTGTGAAGTGTGTCCTGCCCGACATGCTGGGAGCGAGCGGAGGCACGATTCTATTTACAGGTGCCACAGGAGGGCTCCGTGGGATGCCTGGCTTGAGCAGTTTTTCGCCCGGCAAATTTGGACTGCGATCGCTGTGTCAGATCATCACCCGGGAGTACCAGTCCCAGGGTATACATGCAGCACATATAATCGTCGATGGTCCGGTGGATAGTAAATTGATTGGAGGTGTGCGAAGGCGACAATGGGAACGTGAAGGTGCGACGCAAAAGTTGGAAGACAGTGCGGCTTTTCTTGTGCAGCCTGAAGATCTGGCGCATACTTATTGGTTTCTTCACAGTCAACCTAGAAGTGCATGGACGCAAGAACTAGACACAAGGGCACAAAAGGAGAGCATGTTTTCAAAGCTCTGACTTATGGCCGAATCATCGCTCTAACAATTACTACTATCGCCGATTAGCTGCGGATATAGAAACACTTAAAGATGTCTCAAGTTGATAGGTCTGAACGAAATACGAAAGACGGCTTGTATATATAGATCCCTCTTAGTTCCGATTAGAGACTTTACCGAGAATACGATACATCTCTTGAACTTCTGAATTATAGATATGTTAGAGTGTTATGGTTAGCTAGGTACATGGCTAGGAGGACATTAATATAGTCCTCCTGAACAGACATAGTCTATAGTGAATTAATAAATATTACCGTACTCTGAAGGCATGCAACAGTGCCGGTGAGAGGCTCTCTTTCACCACTGATTTGGCCATCGTATCTAAATGCTGAGACCCAGCCTACGCCAGTAGGCCGGACCGACACTTCAGCAATAACACGGTCATAAGCCTGAGCCCTGACAAGGCTAAACTTACCGTGACAAAAGGCCTGTCTTATATGGTTGGTGTCTGTACACAGTAGCCAGCGACTACTATTGCTTGGTATACGAAGTCTTTTCTAGATACTGGCTTTTATGAGGTTTCCCTCAGAGACACAATTAGCATAGTATCCCCAGAACAGATGTAGAACTTAATCACCTATCTACTAGACAACGGCATACCCACGTCCAAACTCACCAGTCATTTCCAAGACAAATATAGACAGGCTGCTGCCAATGTATAAAAAGTGTATTGCTACGGCCTGTGTCAGTAGTGTGGTAGATCTAGGCAGCTGCATGTATGCCTGAGGTATATGTGGAGACTTAGGGTCTAAAGATCTCGTTTACTTGTTCGAGACGACCAGTATCGTTACTAGTATTTAACTGGGTCAGCTATGCAACATTAGCTTGTGGATTTCCGACAAATTGGCATTCTGAACCCGAACCGCGCAGGCATTGCTTCGATCACGAAGCGCCAGAAACTCGGACCCACAAGACAAGGAGGAAACAGAGCGCCTACGTCCTTGCTCCAATGGTCCAAGATCAAGAATGCTGACGGCCTGGTAGTCTTTCGAGCCGGAGTTTTGGTCGAGGCCGTGTTGTACAAACCCAACAACGGCAACGCCCTGAGCCTGCGCAGGCATATCGCCGCCATCGGAAGCACCGCTTCTGATACATTCTTCTTTGGCGATTGTGAACACGGCGCTGGTCATCGCTGTCAAGACAATCTGTACCGGTATTGTAGGTCGTCTTGGAGCATGACGCCTAAATGTATCCTTTGAAAGCGGTCGGTAGCCAGTCTACTAGCATATAGTATAGACAACTTATTTTCTCACTGCGCCTATGACAGATGGCTGAAACAAGCACTCTTGAACTCTGCAGAATCCAGGCCACAGGTCGTACCTCTTTTGGTCTACGACAGACATATCTCTCGTCCCCACAAGCATGCCTACGCCTACCTACAATGGCATTGCGAAACGACTATAGATAGTCAGTCCCTGGTTCTGGATCCGAGTGTAGCTCCCGACCCGAGACTTAGTCAAGTTCTCAAGGCCTTGTCAAAGCACGTGGGTGATGATTCTGTTTGCGTAGACTTATCAAGGACGTCCACTACTCAAATGCTTAAGTATTTGTCGTCTTGCGTATAAGACCGCCTATCTGCTCCGCGCCTGGACTTCAATAGCTGCTTCCTACTGAATATATGAGGAGAATTTTAAGAATATATGTAGAACTGATGGTATCAAAAGTATCGAACTTGATTGCTTTGAAACTTGCTACGATAATGAAGACCAGCTATTTGATGGCAATCCCTTCCGATGTTCCTAAAAAATATCTTAAAGGTTTGAACGATCTATGATGTTTGTTCACTGAAAACCTTCGTGACAACTCCGTCGGAGCCTATAGAGAAATGTGCACCGGAGTTGAGAAAACATTGTAGGCAACTCCCTCCTCGACATGTTAGACAGACACTATTAGTTAATTAGGACCACGCAATCCAGCTTCAGTTCACGCATGACCGAGCTGATCGCAACGAATGAAACACTTACGTGGAGCTCTTCCGATCGAACTTCTTCGTCGTTGACAGACCTCAAAACTGCCGCTTGGACTTGATGCTTTCCCCGTAGTGGCATTCGCTGCCTTGGATTCAGTGATGCAGCGGTGCTGTGTGTCCGCACCTTAGGGTTGCGCGCGACTCCAGCATATACCGGTACAGTACCATCCTGCTGGAGAAGATCACCAATTGTGGGGGAGGCTAATGAAACTCGGGCTTTTGCAGCTTTCCAGAAGTGGGCTTCCCGGCTCAGCGGCCAGTCCAACCCTGGCAAGTGATGAGCGAGCGCATCAGGAACTACAGGAAATCAGGAACTTGTACGCGTTACCGGGAACTGGGGCCGTCCAGGTCTCTCTTGCGACGTGTCTCGCTTTGAGAGCCATCCACCAGACCCCCAAAGGCCTGTCAGAAGGCAACAGGAAAGGCATCGAGGTTACTTCTTCGCCACGCGGGCAGACACGTCAGATTCGACGGGAGACAAAGCGCCATCTGCGTTGCTACCGTGTCATGGAATCTAATGAAGTAGCCAATTGTATAGTCATCCAAATCCACTTTCCCCTTCATCTTCGCCTCCCTGTAGACACGGACTCCGAAAGTCCGCGGAAGAGACACAATATACAACGTAAAAAAGCATTTAGATCTGCTTGACGAAGCCGACCTCGATGAGATTGTTGGCATCGATATCGAAATCCGCCAGTTTTGCCCTGGTGTCGTCCCTAATCCATAGGAAGAACCTCAGGATGCCCCAGCGCACAAACCCTGGGACACTGCGGCGTCTCTTTACCCTCATCACCTCCTTACCCATGATGTACACGGTCTAATCTTCCTGGACCTGATTAAAGGTGTCCAGCTCGGGGTGGATCCCTGGTGAGTGGTTCGCGGAGCTGACACTGTCATCCAGATAGGAAGCGGTGTGATCCCGCGTGATGTAGAGGATGAGTTGCTCAACAATCTCACGGCCCAGATCTGGCGTCAACACATCGTCCACGTATCCGTGACGGAGTGTCATCCCATAGCACGAGATCGAGGTCCGTGAGATGATGAAGCGATCAGCGGGAGGGACGGTGGGGCGTGAGAGAGGGCGCATGTGGAAGAAGACGATGACCGCAGGCCGAAACTTCAGCTTCCTAACGAATTGACTGAAGACCACCGGAAGGCCACCACCACCCACCTTGTCGAAGAAGATCCCAAGTCCCGAGGCGTCGGAGATCTTGCCGCCACCAAAGGCTGGCGATTGGACAGATAGTCCTCGAGACAAAAGCTTGATGCCTGCCGACGACGAGAGCGACGAGCAGGGTGACGAATGAAGTGACGAATAGAGTGAGGAAGACAAGTACCTCTTGAAGAAAATCGAAACGGCGAGGTTCGTCGACGGCTGCTGGATGGCAGCTGTCAAGTGGGGTGACGTTCTGTGACTCAGGAGCCCTGGGATGGAGTCTGTGATACTGACGATGTCACCCTCTAGATGGTCAAGGACCCTAATCAGGGCAGCAGAGATGTCCCCGCGATGGAGGTCTATTTTCGATACCACAAAGGGCCGGACAACAAGCGAAAACCGTACTTCTTGGGATGGCACGCAGGCGCTGGAAGCAGTAGCCGGAGCACAGATGACGACTGGCTGTCTCTGCCTTCTCTTAGACGATCATAGCCGCTGCCACTGGCTTCCGTCCCAGTATTTCTCTCCTGGGGGTGGATGGAAAATGGCCACAGCCATGAGCGGTGAGCAGTAATTTGCCTCGAGACTCACCAGACAAAGATGCGGGCGAGGATGACCCACACTGCAGTCTTTGACATGACGACGCCCATGCTACCCATCAGTTGCACCAAGTCAGAGAAGCACATCGGACATATCTTCAAAGATCCACGTACCTACAAACCTTCTGTCATGGTCACCATTCCAGGTATCAAGTGCTTACTCTTGCCCACGGCCCTGGGTGGAACAGGCGAAGGTGGCGAAGAAGTGAGACAAGGGCCCGATAAGGATATGGCGCCGATGCGACCAAGCACCTACACCGGAAGATGTGGTGGAGGCGGCGTCGTCACCATCTTCCTGGCATCCGCCGTCTCAGGAGTCCGCCTCTCAGGAAGAATCATTGTCTACCATTGCTTCCGGTACTCGTGTGCTCCTCGTTCGGGTAGGGAGGAATTGCCTTGCCTGTTGGCACGAAAGTCGACTTGCATAATGGGCAGTCGACATGGTGTTTATGGAACCAAGACTCGATGCAACTTGAATGGAACACATGTTTACATTTCAATCGTCGGACGTCATCCTGATCCACGAGAACTTCGAGGCAGATGGCACTACAATGATATCAGTATTGGTAATAAGCCCTTATCGCCTTAATTTGGAACCTACCAGGGTTCGATGGAACTGGACTGCGTTGAAGCCCAAGTTGCCTGCGTTTTTAACCCTTTCACGTCCTTGTATTTCTGTGATGGATTCACGTCGTTGAGCGTCGGCCGTTTGTTTTTCACGGTCTCGGCGTCTCTTTGAGATCGGCGGTTACCTCTTCGTAGTTTTGTCAGATACCTTTGTTCATTAGTTTACTCGTAGATCACAGGACTTGGGAGGGAACCACGTACAGGACGACGAATATAAAGGCTATAATGAAGACACCGCCAAATGCTACAAGGAACGGTCCAGGCGTCCCTGAAGTCCACGCGCTGTACTCATTTGGCTTTGTCGAGTTGACAGTGGGCATGGAGTTCATGAGTTTTATTGTTGTCAATATCCCTATTGTTGTTACATTCCGATCACCTTGAGTGGGACTCACGATCCATGGAGACTCCGTTTTGTGCTGTCCGTTTTATCTAAGGGATCAGTTGCTATCTCTACCAATGTCTAATGAACGTATGATCCTAAGTTTCCGCCATGAACACAGCGCAGCATGCTGAGCCACATCAGAAGCGGATCAAAGTTCATGACAAAATATGTGTGTCGTCACCTTGACTGATCTCTAGCGTCACGTCCGGACGCCAAGAACCCGATGACAGCGACATGTGAGAGGGGCAAGGAGCGAACAAAGAAAAATTTGGCATGGATCAACGCAAGCCTAGCGAGATCTCAGCTGATTTGCGCCAGGTCAGACCCAGCGTCTATTTCTGCGCTCCCGAGGTGTGCAACAGTTCACTAGAAACAACTCAACTCCACTCAGTTGAAAATTAGCCCGGCATCCTCCGAGACAATTTCTCGAAAATTGAGGATGATATAGGGGAGTCTTGAAGGACTTGGAAGTTTGTGAAATCTCGCTAGAGAAATAGAGGTCGATGAAGATGTGGTCTGCAATCGCCTGGGTAATGACGGCCTCGGCTATGGCGCACCTTGCAAGTCTGCCGGCGGAAGAACGAGACGTCAAGAGAGCCAGAAGTTGATCATTCTTCAGACAGCTTTCTTAGATCAGTCGAGATATTTCAAACCCTCTCTGTAATATCTTAAGCTATTCGTCTACAGCGTTAGCTCGTGCCTCGGAAGCCCGCCTCTCCTTTTCCAGTTGGTCGATGCGATCCCGCAACTGGGCTTCGCTACTTGCCTTGCTGTTGAGACTTTCGAGTCGATTTCAACCTGGCCTGTGGCGAGTAGCAGCTTGATCACGACCTCATGCCCTCCCGAGGCGGTATACGACAGCGGCGTCTTGCCATAATCGTCCTTCCAATCGACCTCGAGCCGAGACTCGGAGTTCTGTTGAATGATTGGAGATTGCGCTCACTACTCAACTTCCGCCGCCCAACTTAGCGACAACAAGCCTCCTCACCACCGTTTTCGCTGCCATGATGGCTGAACGAAGGCTTTTGGCGGACATCAACCACAAACCTCTGCTGGAAGAGGTCATGAAGTCCCCGAGTAGGCTTAACTGGGGACTAGAGCGTGGGTCGGCACTTTCTAGCTGCTACCGATGGCGCTGTGTGTGGGAGCCAATGAGGCGAAGCACACGACTCGTTCCGTCTCCTGATTCAGGTAGGTTACATGTTATCCGACTACTCTCTCCCAAATTGCCGGTAAACCCGAGTCCCCACAACAGCGCTTTGCTTATCTGCCTAGTTATAAGTTAATCCTCATGTGGCTTGTGGACCAAGAGGGGGTAAGCAGGCTGCATATATTTAGTAATATGCCCTGTCTCGTCCGGTAAACAACCTTTTAACGCTTGAAGCGCCTGGTGCAGCTAATCTAGTACGCCGACGTAACTACAATGACCACCAACATGGAAATCCAGCTAGCCAATGCGAATAATCAGGCCATTGAGCTCACGCCAATGGCACCTCAGTTGCAAGCGCGCAAGCCGGATGAAGACTGGACTGGCGTGACGAACACAGTGGAGAGGAAGAGGTTGCAGAACCGCCTTAACCAGCGGGCGTATCGTCAGCAGCAAATGCCAACACATTAAGTCCACGATAGCGTTTCCTTTAAGACCCATGTCTGACTTATACGTGGAGATAAGCATGCGGAAGAGCAAACGACGTGCCAGATCCGACGAGAACGGCTCGCCACCATCCGACGGCCAGCCGCCGCCCTCCCCATCGCAAATCGAGAGCGCCCTTCACGTCTGCCGCCTCTCGCTACCGGAGAGACGCGCCAGGCTCGAGCGTTTCGCGGGGCAGGCCTTCGCAGACTACGTGAGCGGCAAGGCGTGCCTGGCGCACCTGCCCGCACTGGTGCAGTTCAACGTCTTCCAGGCACTGGCCCGCAACGCAGCGATGCTCGGCGTGGCCACTGAGTGGCTGATATACGACTCTCTGTCCCCCTTCGGCCGCGAGGGCCCAGGCCTCGGCCTGTCGCATCCTCCCATAGCCGCTGGGACCCTCCCCTCCTGCCCCGACAATCTGCGGCCCACTCCCCTGCAGCTGACGGTGCCGCACCACCCGTGGATCGACCTGTTCCCAATCCCGCGGATGCGCGACAATTTGCTGCTCGCGACGGCGGACCCGGGCCTGTTCGACGAGGACGGCCTGTGCTCCGACGTGATGGAGGCGGGAGGCACGGGGTGGCCGGAGGAGCCGGCGCTCATCGTGTGGGGAGAGCCGTGGGATCCCAGAGGGTGGGAGGCCACGACGGCGTTCCTGCGGAAATGGGGCTGGCTGCTGGGCGGATGCGGGGAGCTACTGGAGGCAACAAATTTCTGGCGGGAGAAGAGAGGGGAGAGAAGGCTGGAACTGGGGGTATGAGACATTAGTGCTCGTTAAGGAGGATGTCCCAAACTCACGGTTCGCTCATGTTTTCTTGACGCGTTTAGCAGACAGACCCTGAAATGGGCACAGCTCTGGACTCGCGCATGCTTGCCCAGTCTTGGACCAGATCTCGTCTCTGTTGCCATTCACGAAGCACTCCCTAGTCCTCTCGCCTAGTCGCGCTCTGGCTTGCTCGTCGCATCCCTCATGCTCCTGCCCAGTGCGTTCCGGAGTAGGTGCAGGCTTTCTCGCCTCTCAGCTCTCGAGAGCTGTACGTATAAGCTCATGAAGCTCGGCCGCGTCGCTGTGCTGCTACCTTGTACGCCACTTCCCCAGCGACATTCAACGTCTGTATCAGTACAGCTTATAGACTCCTCACATCAAGTCTGTCAAACCATGAAATGGAGGGACTGTTAACGTTACGAGCCTCGTTCGTGCAGTCAGAAGGTACAGTCAGAACCTTATAGTATATTAGTTATCACTCTGGGGGTTTGTTAGAGGAGCGGTGCCGATAAGTTGGGCGTAAGTAGGTTGTATGATAGGATTAGGTTTTGACTTATACGTATAGGTCTGTCTAATTAAAAGTAGGTGTCTTCCGGGTTCTTTTTGCCGTTAGGAGTTAACGACGCGTCTTACTCTAAAGACCGGAGGAAACTACCGGAATATCATTAACTGGGAGATAGATATTACGAAACGATTAACCGTATTCAGTAGTACCTTTAAATAAGGAACATGTCTAGGGCTTTACTTTCGACGAGAAATACGGCTACGGGATTGAAATTGATCTTGTTGGCTGTCGTAATTTGACTTTCGGGATCTTAAACTTCTGTACGGTCATGTGTTTCTGGGTTTACTTTTATACTTTTAGGTTACATTGTTTATAGTTTTTATAACGTAAATTGTCAATGAGGGTACTCTAGAAGGAGTAAAATACTAATGATGATATTAAGATATCGATCGAGGTTTAATTAGATATCTATACGAAAATACGAGCGCCGTATTTTTAGGTTCTTCCGGAGATTACTTTATATGTTATCTATAGTTATATCTTTATTCCTAACTTTGTCCTCTATATATACTTAATACGTTATTTATCTTTTATACCGACGTATGTTTCTCGTTTACTAATATATACCGATATTTCGTTTTGCTTACCTTTATGTTGATTACGGCTTAGTTAGCCTCCTTTAGCGGCTGCGTCTGTATCTAGGGGCGGACTTTCTTGTCTATAACGAACTGTAGTATCTCCTGGATTTCTTCGGGCGAATTAATAGTACTGCTACTAATCTTGATCCCGTTGCCGATCAAGATGAAAGCGTTTACGGGAGGCAAGTTACCGCCGTCGGAGACGCCGACTTGAATGAAGGAACCCCTGACTTTTAATAGGGATAGGTACTCGGTGAGTAGTATGTTGGGGCTCGAAACGGTGGAGACGATCAGGTCGAGCGTGCGCGTGTTGTCGGTGTACTAGTGTTTGTCGTTGTCGGTGGCGATGTACTGGTTCGCGTCCAGTTTTAGTACCTCTTTTTTTTTCGAGGCCTTGTACGAGATGCCTACGACCTTGTCGGTGCCTAGCGCTTTGGCCTATAGGACGGCGAAGTGGCCGAGTCCGCCAACGCCGACGATGTCTACCGTCTTGCTGGGCCCGTACTCGTTCTGTTTTAGCGGCGAGAATACCGTGATGTCGCCGTATAGTATGGGCGCGGCGTCTTCGGACGATAGGCTTTCGGGGATCTGGAAGACGAAGTGGCCGTTGGTCCGGTTGTAGTCTGCGTACCTGCCGTAGGATTTGCCCTCGTCGTTGGGGTAGATAGAGCTGTAGGTGTTTACGTTGTCCTTGGTGTAGTGGTTCTCGAGGCTGTGCGTGTATTTGTAGTAGTCCGGTTGTAGGCAGTTGCGGGTCTAGGTACCGACGTCGATGTAGTTGCCGATTTTGACGTATTTGACGTTATTTCCGACTTTAACGGCCTTACTGATAATCTTGTGATTTATGTAGTAGGCTTTATGTTATCAAGTTAGCGTAATATTTAAAAAAAAGCCTTAAAAGAGGGGGCGTCAAGGTGTGAGGCGTACGATAGGGAGTCGGTCCCTATCCGGACCGTAGTATATATAAGTCAGAACTATAGATACTATAGTAGGTGATCTGGATATTAACGTCGTCCTCTGTCTACTTTTTAGGTTTAAAGGGGCCCTATTTTATTTTCCCTTTGATGGATTCCGGAGAGTAGTCTAGTTAGCTTTCAAACTTATAACTAGTAGTTATCGCGTTTTTGGAGAAATTTTATTTATATAAAGAATGGTTATGTCGGACGTCGTATAGAAATATCGGGTTTACCTTTTAGTAAGGTAGATTATATAGTGATACTCAAGTCTAAATATAAGGTACTATTGTTTTAATATATATATATATGGAACTTCTGCTTAAAACGCTATATAAAACTGGCTACGTTTTAATATTACGTTAATTATCAGTGATAAAGACGTAGGGAGGTATATCCGATTTTCTGGAAGTCCGTATTATTATCGCTATTCTACGCGTTACGGCCGATACGATGGGCCTAACTCCGAAAAAGGTCGAGATAAAGAGGTATAATACTAGAGGGTGAGGAGCCTTCGAAGTGGGAGCGATTTCAACCGCTGGCTAAGTTTCGGCTTATTTCGCCTAGCTACCGTAATTCGAACATACCGGCACTTAAATTCCGCCGTCCTATACGTTGAATCGGATCGATAATCACTACATTGTGGGGCGACTCAGATCACTCTCTATCAGCGAACCGGTACAACCTGCCCAGGTGATTACAAAACGAAAACAAAATTCTCTAATGTTCCTGTACCTTGCCGTTGTTAAGGGACGTGCGCTGCGCTGGTCATTTCAGCGATCTAGGACGATGTCCACGTTACGTATGAGGCTGGCAGCCGAGGTCTCCTGCACCCAGCAACTATGTAGCTCGTTACCAGCTAAGATAAGGTAATCGGGAGCGCTAATGCAGCCTGCTTATGGTCCACATTCGAGTCCGGTTCGGTGACAATGCGGCCACCTGTCACTCTGAGCTTCAGGAGCTTGTCTCTGAACCCGCACTGCGGTGCAAGTTCGCTGAAAGTCATATTGTGCGGCCAGGTCCACTTCATCTACCGAGGCTAACGATCTGCTTAGAAGTGCTATGAAGAAAATTAACCCAGTTTAAACCACACAGCACGATAATTCACCTTAGAGGTGTATAGCTTGAGACTGAAAGATGTCATTCTCTGGGACGACTTATGACGAGGTGAAAGTCAGTCCGTGATCTCAATCCTGTCTGCCCACTTTCGCACAATTTCTCTCAAGGTGTACCAGGTCATCACAACATGCTTGCATGCTAACCTCGCTGATGGAATAGGCCCCACTACAGCCAGATACACAAACAGTAGATCAAACACGAGCAACATCATCAAAAACAATAAGAAACGCAATAATCTACTACACTAGTTGTTCCACAAGATTGTAGCTACCGCTAGATCTATGCCCTATAGCATGTCTATCCGGACATGGGAGCAACTCACGGTACCGTGGGAGTGTCCCCGTGCGTGGGAACTGTCGTTTGATTATCACAGACTAAAACGAAGAAGCCGCGCTGCAAATGAGGATCCCTAGCACGTGGTCCTGTCATTCGTCACGCACTGCAGAGACTGCGGCAAGTTGTTGGCATTTTTGCTTGTCCGCTACGGTTATCCCTAGAAGTGCGGAGTATGTCCAAGAAACCGCGCCAGGGGTTCCCCGCACCTCAGTGTACTCGCGACAGCCAGACCCCTCGGGATTCTATTGGCGAACAGGAAAGAGTGACGGCGTATCAATCATATGATGTGGAAGTTAATGCCAGCCATCTCCGTCATCGCGTGAGACTTCGGCGCTCTCGCTCCTAGAAACTCCAGGCGGCATCTTCCACACTTTCGCATCGCCCAACCTTGGCTCAGCTAGCAGCAGCCGAATAGTGAGTGGCTTCTGGATACGGTGAGATATTCTAGCCGAAACCCCCAGCACCACCTGCGGATATCGGTGTCATTCACGCCCCTCCTTCCTCAAGACAGAATCAGAAGATCGTAGCGCCGCCTTACGTACATATAAGACAAACGTGACAGTGCCTCGCCCGGCAAAGTGGATAGTAATAAGCTCTGTCCTCTTTCACCCAGACTCTGCTTACCTGCAGCCCACGAATCGTGATAAGTATCCGATAGCCCGGCAAATCCTGATGACCAGGAGGACTACGATGGGCGACAAGCGAAGCTTCTAGTCCATCTAATACCTCGTCCTAAGCGCACTTAGTTCTTTCGTCCATCAAGAAAGGGGCATCAAGATTCCAACCCCGCCTCTCCGTACCCCTCGGCACCATCAACTTTAAGACTCGTCTTGTATCATATTTGGAGAAGTTTATGTTCTACCCAGACACGCCGACACGCCAGACATGGCCACCACTAGCAATATCCATTGCGACTAACATGTCCCTTTTCTTACACGACAGATACCTTAGAAGTCTCTATTAAATCACATATACACAGCGGCGATAACTCGGGTTCATAACGTCGGCGTGGATAGACCGAGTTCCTCCCGTGGTCGATAGTGAGCTATATTAGGCAGATGAACAGTATTACTCCGACCTTAATGGTATCGACTATTTCTTATACTATTCCACGACGATACTACCATTCCCCAGTTCCGATACCCGCGTGGCCATCAGGTCTACGATGTTCTCGAGCGGCGACTTAGCTACCGAGGACTCGCAGTCGTTGTGGTTCGGAGGCGACGCCAGCTTTTCTAGCGGAGTGACGTCCGTTTCGACTTTTACTTCCTCGATAAGAGGCTTTACTAGCCCCGGACCCGGGAACTTTGCCGGTAACTTCTATGTGTCGCCATCAGTTCTTAACGCTAAGACCGACCCGGACTTCGTCTAGCCGGCTAATACCACGTTCGGTACGTACGGCGCCCTCGCCGGAAATGACTATCTCCAAGCCGAGACCGATACCACCGGGGATGAAGAGGCCGTGGATATGGAAACGGACGTACCTTCCCCGCCATCCAAGAGGTAACGCCAAAAGGACGCGCTGGACGGTAATGCGCAAGGCTTATAGAAGGGACATACTCAGTTACAGAACATAAACGCCGGATAACTTTCTCAATCATCAAACTCCCCCAAAGGTAAATTTCCGGCCTTAGCCTCTATAAAAGGCCGATCTAAGTCCGCTGGCCAAGCCTTCACGCCGCTTCTAACTATTTAGCTACGGACTGCGTCTCGGAAAGCGAAGCGCGTCTCGACGTCCTATAGGCCGGCGACGTCACCCGAAGAGGAGCGCACCCGCAGCGGCCACAATCAGGTAGAAAAGCAGTATCGCAACCGGCTGAACCAGTACTTCGAGCGCCTGCTCGCCGTACTGCCGGCCTCGCTAAACACGGACGGCGACCAGCAGGGCGAAGACAAGGGACTAGATCTAGACAAGAGGCTGAGCAAGACAGAGGTCTTGGATATAGCGAGGCGGCATATCCGCACTCTGGAGAGGGAGACCTCGGAGCTCGAGGTGGAGAAGCAGCAGCTGGTTGACGAGATCGGGAGACAGCAGCAATTACGGCATAAGACAGTAGACGATCGGGAATCTCGACGCCACTAGCGGGGTTATTAGCATTTCTGTGACGTAGAAAACATTATGGTGAGTCTAGCCCTACTGAGCCACCCGTCCTGTGCGATGTTATTAACAGATGGAATCTAGGAAAGTTTCTCCAGTTTGTTGCCCTTATGGCTTCGACAGCGGCTTCTATATAAGGAGGAAGACCAGAAACGTGAAACAGGCAATCAAATACGTGATAATATGAGTACGAGATGTTAAGCAACGCAGCCGATGCACTCGATAACGAAATATACGATGTAGAACGTGGCGATTGCCTTGGCGAGACGGTCGTGCTTTGTCTTGTCCTAATTTCTTTCTGGCGGTACGTCGAGACACGCGATTTGCTAGTCCACCACAAGGCGTATCGTAGCCCCTGCCATGCTGCTGTCACGATGCACCCTCCAAGAAATGGTTGGGATGCGCGCGGGAAGACATGATGTTGAATGGTTCTTCGGGCAGTCTGTTCAACGGTAGAAACGACCTAAGCTGCAGAAAATGCCGTATTCATCTTGCCGCGGCTTGAGACCTGTGGCTTGTCCGACATTCTCCCGTAACCGGCCTAGTTTGACTCGCATACCGTAGACCTCCGATGGGATTGGTATCTTGCCTCGAACGGCATTCCTCCCTCCTCGTGGGTTGTCATTTAGGGCTTCCAGAGAACCACGTTGCAGGGTCCTCGCCGGAGATGGACGCGGATCTTTGCCACGACCTCGAACATCGCCGAGGAAGGAAGTACGTTGCAAGCGTCTCACAAAATCAGATCTGGTGCCTTCCCGCGACTTCGGACATGGTGGAAAGGATGTGATCGGTATTTGGAGTTGTCTGTCTTTCGGCATTAGTCCTTTCCCTGTGGATCGTGAGACGGAGGCACCTTTCTCGAGCCGCTGCTGTTTTGAAACGGTACCCAGGTAAATGACGTCGCCATCGGGCTCGCACAAATCAACCGCATTGCGGCTATCCCAATTGGCGCGCGCGCCCTCTAGTACAGCGGGATTTCATCGGAGGTGTCATTCTGTTCCATCATCTCGGAGTGGAAGAGACGATGGCGGCTTGAGCTGAAGCGGGATTTCCTGCCACCGACGGAACTCGGCTTGCGGGTTAGTCCGACGGTGGGTATATCCTGGTCTACGCACGATACGTCCATACCACACCATGACGCGACATGCAGAAGATACCATCAGAACAACAAGCGGCGACATGATGCGTCTGGATGTCATCCGTGGGAGCGCCTAGAATCCAAGACATGGCGCGAGTGCTTTCGTGCATTTCAATTCGTCGTTTTCCTAATTTTGACGCATGCTGGAACCAACAGCTTCGTGCGGGCATCTCATTCGCGGACGTCGTCCCATCTACACCACAGGCGGAGAGGCGAAGCGCAAGGCGTGGCGCTTCTGACAGACGCTCATTCGCGGGCTACTCGAGATATTTCCAGGCCGACAGCACTATGTTAAGGCAGAGTAGACGTTCGTGCATCCCATGGCTGTGAGATAACCGTTAGTTCCTTCTTGCTCTGGCCTCTGTCCCACTTTTGCACGTTCACCTTCTCGAGTGACCATGCTCTCTTGTCCAACGTGCGGGAGCCTTGTGGCTAGCTCTCAGTTGGAAGCTGGCGCCGGAGCCCACTCTTCAAATATGGAGTCCACACCGCGGACATGGAGAGAACTCTGGAGAGGACTGCCTCTCGAACTGCAAGACTCGGTATGACGCTTTGCGCTGGGCGGCCTACGAGTCCATCAACTCAGTCGCCGACTTGATCACGGCAAGCTCGAGCTTGTGCCCTTCGAGACTCTCCCCAGATCAACGCAGGCGGCTCGATCCGTCCTTGCCGTCAGCAGAGGTGTTCGGGACAGCGCCCTGAGAATGCTTTCGGGCAAGATGAGTTTTGCGGACTGCGGCATTCTCCGCTTCGATGCTGGGCGAGATACGGTGTCGGTGGTCGGCTTGAACTATGGAACAATGAACAAGGTGGCTGGCTAGGCGATCAAATGTCCGTCGATTACCTGTATTCGAAATCTCGGCATTGAAATCCGCAACACACGCTTCCGCAGTGACTTCCCTCGGCACTTTTCGAACCGGTTTGACTATTTGTTCATATTCCTTCTGAGGTTTCGCAGTCTCGAAACCTTGTCTCTCATCACCATGCCAATGCCGGGGGATCCGGACACAGTCAAGTTCGTCAGGGTGATGGAGACGAAGGAAGGTGAGATACCAATATCAGAACGCCTGGATCAGGATCTGTATGAGATCTTGTCAGAAGACAGTGGCTTGTCCCGCTGGGCTGGAGAATTGGTTCGAGGCGAGAACGGGCTGGGTGACTGGTACTGCAGGACTCCCACGGACGCCAGCTGCAACTTAGCACGACACCGAAACACCTAGCCCAGCAGCTGCACGTACACCTAGTAGCTGTGTGACGGCTGTCCATAGGTATATATGCCAATGGGCAGACTGAAGAGGATGCTGAGATTGCGCAGCCAACGACGTCAACGCTATCTAACGAAGCCCGTCATTCTCAGAGGACGGCGCTGCCTCTCGTGCTATTCTCCAAGCAATAGCAGGATTGCTCTTCTAGGCTGAGGCAAACATTCCAGACAGACTTCCCATACAATATCATGTAGCTATCTCTGGAGCCTCGATATTCCCTTCCCCAACCTGACAACGCAAATCCATCACGAAATATCCCCATTGGCTAGTTGAATTTCAAGAGAATTGTTGGCAGAGTTGATGCTGGCATGCCCCTTGTTTACTAATTCCCCCGGGATTACGTCCTTGACGTCCATCCACCGATCGTTGTTGAATTCAAACGCGTCGACATTGAAGCCAAAACGAACATTCAGAATTTCTGTGCCGCCTTTCCCAGCTAGGGTCTTGACAGCTGAGTCCGTAAAATGGAACGAGACAATCTTGATCTCAGCACACGTCCGTCCATCTTCCTCGTTCGAGTGTTCATAGGAAGTCATCATCAACCAGAACCGCTGATTAACGGCCGTCAGCTCATCTGGCCTTTGGCGTTTGTCTCCGAGGATGGTTTTAATCGTCTTAGTAAGATCGATGATCCGGTCTATGGCCTTGTGCTCTACGGAGGGGAATGATTCTGTTAGCGCGGCGGTCAGAATCTCCCGGTGGATTTGCGACACGGCAACTGAGGCATCCTTCGTAACCGAGCGGACCGTATGGTTGGTAAGACATTTTGCCTTGGATTTGAAGAACCAATCCAAAGCCTGGGCGATGTCTTGAGTGGACTCAGTATTCTCTGGAATAACACCTTCATGGACTCTTCGAGTGGCCAGTCTAGCCAGCTGATAAGCCCAACATCGGAATGTTCGAACATGCTGGTAAAGTGTTTCAACCGCTTGTTTTTTCTTGTCTGACTCGCTGTGTGGAAGGAAGTCGATAAAGAAAACGAATGGAATGCCAACGTCCGGAAGGGGGAATTTGCCCTCACTGACAATATCTCCGGGTCTGGGAGCTTTCTCTGGGAGATCAGAGTTTGGGCGTGTTATGAGGTTCAGTGGATTTGGCTTATTGTCTAGGACATGGTCGCTCGGACCTGGCGCAGGCATTTCGATGATTGCGAATCCTGGAATGCGCGCCATTTCCGGTGTTTGTCGTATTGACTGGAACGCGCCCGACATCTTCTTCTTTATGCATTCATGCAGGTGAGCAATCGAATTGCCGTACGGGCCAAAAACGGATGCCCGGTTTAGAGTATTACCTCCGTAGCAATGCACTCCAATGGCTGTCATAGTTAAGCCATCATCATTCATTCTGAGCACTGGAGAACCAGAATTTCCTGGACTTATTAGTTATATACGTGAAAAATGGAGAAAATACTCACCACCCATGGTGTCTACTTGGTATGCCAGCATCATTCCATACTTTGACAGATCATAGGTTGTCTCCACAAAGCCCTCATACATGGAATCTCCGTTGTCCAAGTCAGTAGGGTAGCCGACAACACCCAGATATCTCTTCGTTTCGGTTTCAGGCGTATTCGTATACTTAACGGAAGTAGATATTGTGAACGGCTTTTCGAGTGCAATGAGAGCAACATCATAGTTCTCATACTCCTTTGCAATCCAGGCGTATGGCAAGATCACGCAGCGGCCATGACGACGATCGACTTTGGGGTCGTATTCGGATTTTGGACCGTAGTAGCCAGTGAACGCTTTAACGGAGACGAGATATCCATCTCGCCAATCGTAGACATTATGTCCTGCGGTGACAACAGTAGATGAGTCGATCAACCATCCCGTAGCTACGTATTCATATTTCCGAAACTGAAGAAATAGTTTGCAGATAGCTGACAATGTCACTCAGTTATTGGAATATAAAGCTTGAAGAGATCTGTTATACCTCGATATTTCCCATCCGGTGCGAAATCTGTCCTTCTCACCTTCGTACGGCAGTCCTCCCGATTCACCACCCTTTCACTGCCGCTGCTTGATGCGAGAAATGGTCGGCTCCTTCTCTCACGTGGCTGTTTTTCGGCGTAAGGCACAAGATCCCAAACAGAATAGATAGGTCGTTCAAGTTCATGAAGAATTCGAGCGTTCTGGTAAAGATCTACCGAGACACTGTCGACAAACGTAGCCCTTTCAGCCACCCTTTCAGGCGACCTTTCAGGTTCGTCCCAATAATGCAATGTGGATAATGACGCCATGAAACATGAAATCGCGCGACGGCATATCGCAGGATCCTTTTAGACTAGGAAAGAAGTGAGTTAAGAACATTAAGATAGACGGCTTTAGTTTTAAGTTCTAGATCCACCACCTGAACAAAGCGGGGCTTAGCGCCGTGATGAGACGCAGTTCTATTGCTTTTGGGAACCCCGACCCTCCAATCATCGCGGAACATGTCATCATTATGGCTTGATCAAAGCCCCCTCACAGCCCTCTTCACTTGCCGCTGAGGCCTATCATGCGCATCGGTCGAAGGAGAATCCAATGCAAGCCGTCGGATACGAAATTTGGCGACATCCCGTTTGCACTCCGCAGGCTACGTGTTAACTCTAGCTTTCCCGGATACGCAGCAGACTGCAGTTATCAGTGGCGGAGACACCAGGCAAGCACATTTGAAGTGTCTGTGTTAGATATGAAGAAGTGTACGTGCTTCACGACCTGCATCGCTCTAAGCCAAGTCGACTCAGAGTCTGTAGAGCACATTTAGACAGCACCCCATCCCCGTGCAGCACTTACCTCTGGTAACGCAGCAGAAATCAGCTCCGGTTGAGGAGGGTGGGCTGGCAAAGCTGGCTGGTCCGCCATCGTTGAAAGTGATCAAAGTATGGCACAGCTTGAAGCTTTGGAGTCGTGGCGGGACCCCGACGCCCCAAAATGAACGGCGGCAAGGGACTATATACAGGATCTCTGGAGCCCACGTATAAGTGGGGACGATAAGCTAACCGAGTGTCGGGGATTCGGGTCTCAGCAGTCTGCAGAAGAGACGATGCTCAAAGAGGCAGTTCCACCGTACTCAGAGGACAAGCGGTATCGCGTCCACCGGGCCATCCTCTGCCTGCAGGCATCCGGAATCTGTGGAGTTCATATAATGGGGGCCCAAGTACGTGAGGATTGTTGGATTCGGACATGGGTGGAACAGAGAGAATCGGCCTGTGTCGTAGTAGACCGGACATGAAGCCTCGGCGCATCCCGTCGGAGCCGTGAGCTTCTTGTACTTGCGTTAAAGATTTTGTGGTATTAGGCCTTGTTCCCAATCCTCGTTCCCTTTCTCCTCCCTCGGGAAACACGGGATCCTCTGCGCCGTAGAACCCAGAGAGAGCCTGATATGTCGAAAATCGCGTCTCTCACGACTTCCAATTCGGATGGCGAGAGTTCCGGACGCTCAAGTGGCTCCACATGATAGCCGTGATCGACAGTAGCCAATGCATGTGCCAACGCCGACGTTGACCGCACCGGGAAGACGGCACGCCCCGCGTTAGCGCCTCCGCTCACTAAGGAAGTATTACGCTGGACTCGGCGCGTCACGCTGTCTGATCGCGGCGGCGACTCGATCTGCTTTTGCGAAGATCCTCGCGTCCCTGAGCCTGTAGATCGTGCTTGTGGGCACAATTTCCGATGATGCTGAACGTACAAGGGGAGTATCGCAGACGGGGGGAGTAACGAGTACGGTTTAATGATCAATGTGTGAATTTCAAGAGGGTAGTCACCACTAACTAGAGATAGCTACTGTCTGTATATTACGGCATGGCCTGCGCAGAATCCTGCCTTGCTCCATAGGACGTTTTACACAGAATCCTCCGAGAACACTCCTCTGCTGCTCAACAAGCACGCCTTCCCTGGGAAGCTGCTCGGTGTACTCTTGACAGACGGAGGATAGTTTTCATTCTTGTGGCACTCATCAGCGTGTCGCCTGCGCAGAGGTCGGGGAATGTACATACAATCTCTCTGGCGGTAGGTCTGAAATAGGGAGAAGATATGTACTCATAGAACTTATAGTACTTAGCGCAAAAGTAGAACTCGACACCATACGTCTTCTTAATCCTGTCGATCCTTTTCATGATGCGGCGTAAGCTCTTTTAGACGTTCTCCCTAGTTCTGCTGCGTTTCCGCGTCTTGTCTCTTTTATCCTTTGGCATGATACCTACAAGTGCAGACAAGGAGGCGGAAGGCGGCAGACATGGTCCGGCCGAAACCTGGCCTGTTTCCGGCATTCGAAGATCGGAGTCCGACATATTCGATAGGGCATGTACGCGATCCCTGGCGTCGACCGGCTCAACATCTCTCCCAGCCATACTTATCATCTCCAGCACATAGTGTGTCGCCGGGGGCCGAATTTGTTCCCCACCCTCTTCAGCACAGCCCGACTCAAGATAGAGCATTCGCTGCGGGATGGCAGGTAGTCGAAAATTTGAACGGCGGTTCCTTAACAAGACCCCATACAGATTAATATGTGAAGTTGTTATGGGGCCGCGTTTTGGTCCACCTGGGTAAGCCGAAAACGTCGTTGCTGTCGCATGGGCCCAAAAGCGGCTCCCTCAATGGACTCAAATTTGGCTCTCCACATTATGGCCTGTGCACAAAGTCATTGCTGACCGAGGGAGTCAGCACCCCAAGCTTCAGGGAACAATCCTCTTTGAGCAGCAAATGGCCGAGCATCGCCCTCGCGTCTTGGTACACCATGATGACTGTGCTCTGTCTCTCCTGTACGGCCACGGATGTACAGTACAGTAGCCGAAGGACAGGGAATACTGCAGCTTGTCAGCGCCGATAACGTGAACCCAACGCCGAAGTAGGAGAAACAACTTGCTCGTCAGCAAAGTCAAAGCCGGTTGACAATGACATCGGTGGCTTGCAGCAAGCCTCGCCGCTAATACAAGCGAGTACGTCATGGCAGCTGGAGCAAGGCGCAACACCGGCCGAGTGCGGCTGCTGACTGAGGCAGGAGGACTAGTTACGTCCTACCGCAACTAGCCCCGTAACAGCCCCGCATCTTGATCGCATCCGCTGCAGGGCGACGACATCGAAGGTGACGACTTTGAACCACGGCATGTCAGTGATGACGCTTCGGTCAGGTGAGATATTGACCATGCAACGCCTTTAAATTTACAAGATGCCGGCAAACCACGGTCGTGCACAGCGCGGCACGACGGTTAGTAAGTATTATTAAGTACTAATACTTACTACATTAGTATTAATACTTACTAATTAGTATCATATAAAATACTAAAAAGTACTAAATAAATATTAATAATAATTTTTTAAAAAGTTTCTATAGATTTCAAATAAATTCTATAAGATTTTATGAAATTTTATTTATTATAAATGAAAATATTATAATTATCTATAATGTTAAATATTTAATAATATAATATTTCTAAAAGTTTCTATAGATTTCTAATAAATTTTATAAGATTCTATAAAATTCTATAAGATTTTATGAAATTTTATTAATTACAAATCAAAATATTATAATTATTTATAATATTAAATGCTTAATAATATAGATACTTCTAGAAGTTTCTATAGATTTCTAATAAATTCTATGAGATTCTATAAGATTCTATAGGATTCTATTAATTATAAATCTATATATTAATAATAGAATTCATTAGAATATTCTAAAAAATTTTTAAGATTAAAATTTTACTATATATATCTATAACTTCTTTTCTTTTACTTACTTTTTAAATTTTAATACATAACTACGAATATAATAACGAATATAACAACGAATATAACAAAAAATATTATATATTAAACAATGGATTCTTCATTTATAATTCAATCCTTTTCTTCAGATTTTGAAGTAAAATCCATTCACGAATTAAATTCAAATACAGAAATAAATAACGAAGATAATAATAAATCATATAAAAATTCAAAATATAACAATTTGAATTACGTTTTACCTTCAACTTCCGATATATATATATTTCAAAATGGATTATTTCAACGAAACTTATTACCTATCGACTATACTACAGAACGACGAATATTAGCTAAATGCACTCTTTGTTCATATAATAAAGTGGAAATTTTAACTAAATTTCAATCTTCAAACTTTGTTAAACATTATAAATATAAACATTCAACGATTGCATATAATATAAAAAGTGAAAAAAACTTAAAAAAATTACTGATATTTAACAAAGAAATACATTTTTTAATATAACTGATAATCGAAAACGAATTCAACAAAATATTATAACTGAATTTAATGAAAATGAAGCTTATACAAAAATCCTTACCTTTTTAATCAAAAATAACTTATCTTTTAACATACTTGAATCTGATTCTTTTAAAGATCTTTTAAATTATTATAATAAAGCAACGATAAATATAAATCGCAAAAAAATAATAAAAATATTAAACGAAAAGTTCAACAATTATTTATTAACTTTTAATATTGAATTACAAAAACATATTAAAAAGAACAGCCGTTTTTTAGTTACATTCGACCTTTGGACTTCAAACGTTAATTAAATGTAAATTTTTGGAATTATAATCATTTTTATTAATAAAAAATTTCAAATAAACTATAAATTAATCGGATTCGACGAATTAAATGAATTACATACTGGAGAAAATATATATACAGAATTTTCAAATATAATCGATGATTTTCCAGCAATTAAAAATAACATACTATCTTTTACTCGTGATAATGCTTTAAATAACAATAAATTTATCAAATATTATAAAACAAATTCGAATTCGAATATATGCAACGTTCGTTGCGTTTCACATATACTAAACCTTGTTGTTAATGATATATTACGCGAATACTTATTAAAATCGAAAAACAATTTAAATTTCAACTTAAATATTACTTTAAAAATTCGACGAATTGCTACTATACTTAAATATAATAACGAACCAAAGAAACTTTTTAACGAAGGAATTATACCTCAAAATTACAACGTTACGTTAATTCCACTTGATAATTCAACTCGTTGGAATTTAACTTATAAAATGATAAAAACAACTCTTGAACTAAAAACAGCTATTATATACATATCGAAAAATACAAATAACAATGAATTTAAAGATATTATGCTTAATAAAGGCGAATGGGAAGCTTTAGAAGAGCTTGAAAATATATTCGAAATATTCATTAAACCTACTACGAAATTACAAAGCCAAATCTATACAACGTCAAATTATACATTACTATATATATATATTGAATATATAAATAACTAAATAAATTACTTCAAATATATAATGAAAAATCACGAAATTCATGATCAAACTTTTATAATCATTATATTTCAGCTATTAAAAACGGCTTTAAGAAACTTAATAAATATTACTCTCGAATTATCACTGCAAATGAATTTAAAAAATTTAAATCATATATTATAAGTATTATACTCAATTTACGATTTAAATTAATTCATTTCGAAAACGACGGATTATTAAACTTTTACCCAAACGTTAAAAACGACGCTATAACTATATTAAAATACGAATATAATAAGATAAAAAACAAATTAAATATAACAACAAATTTACCAAATATATCATTTGACGAATTACAAGAAGATATATATAATGCAACAGATGAATCAAATTCTGACGATGAATTTTATATTAAAACTTATGAAAAAGAAGACGAATATATAATATATTTAAATGAAAAAGTAATATCTTCAAAAATAAATCCTTTTAAATATTAGAAGAATAACGAATATAAATATCCAATTTTAACTATATTAGCTCGATGATTTTTAGCAATTCTAGCTACTTCAGCTTTTATTGAATCGACATTTTCTATTATAACAAATATTATAATAAAAAATAGAAATCGTTTATTACCAATAACAGCAAAACGATTAATCTTATTAAAGAGTTAGAGGATAAATGATTTAGAAGAGTTAGAAAAAATAAAGAAAATAGAAGAAAAAGAATATGAAACGGAGGAAAATGAAAATAATTAAATAAAGGTTTTTATTATTTTATGTATATATTCTATTTTGTTTTAGAGCTTACTTTAAATTCTATTTTAATTTTGAATTTTAATTTTATAATATTATATATTATATTACATATAAAATACTAATTAGTAAGTATTAGTAAGTACTTTTTAATACTAATACTAAATTAGTATTTAAAAATTAATACTTTTACTTACTAATTAGTATTAATATTTACTAATACTAATTAGTACGTACTAATTTCCCAACCCTAGAGTAACCTGGGACCGAGACAAGCTCTTCACCTCAAAATTTTGGCAATTCCTCATGGCATACCTTGGAACCAAACAAAAAATGTCCGCAGCATACCACCCGCAAACGGACGGACAAACAGAGCGAGTCAACCAGATACGGCAGAAATTGCAGTTAGGATGAACTGTAGGTTTGTCGTGCTTGGTCTAGGAACTCGAATTTCAAGGTCAAGCGGCGAAATAGAATGACTCGCCGCCGGTCGTAGGAGGGCCAGAACTCCTCAGGAGCTTTGTAACAGCACGATCTCAAGTCTCCATTGTAATATAAAAGCGCTAGAAGTGTCAGACGCACTCTAACGAGCTGTTGCTCGGTATAGCAAAGTCGAAATCAACAAGTATCGAACCGTAGCAATATTAAGCTCGTCCAGAACGGATATAAAGAGTCATAAGAACAATTAATCCATCCGAGTGCTTATCAAGAGATAACATTCTAATACACGGACCCCAATACCTGAAATCACAAGATCAAGAACAAAAAATAACCGTATTTTTAAAGGGAATCCCCTCGCCAACAAGAGCAAACTACGTTAAAGGGCTGCAGTTGTCCTCGCCATTTCCATACAGCCTCAGATCCAGCAGTAAGTCCTTTCCAACATTTCATACAGAAAACGTGTTTCCCACAAGGCTTCCAAATCATATCACATCCTTGAATAAAGTCTATCAAACACATTCCACACCCCTACGCAGTCTCTGGTAATGTTACCACATATTCATCCGTAGCTACGCAAGGGAAGAAGTAATTTAGATCTTGCTCCTCCCTGCTCGAGCTGATTGCTGTGATAACCTTGATGACTTTCTCGTATATGGGTTCATTAGATTTCTGTAGCCGTTCGAGCATTTGTAGTCGCTATTCCTGGGGGGAATCGTTTAGTGATTGAGTAAGGTATTCCGAACCCCTAACATTAAATAATATTTGCTGTTTGTCGAGATAGTATTCAATGTTTAAGCTTTGAAAGTTTAAACGAAATCTTAAGAATCTCCTTTTTCGCTCACTGGGGACCGTCGCCCAATCTTCAAGGGGATCGTCCTTAATCGGCATTGTAACTAAGTCTTCGTAGTGAGGCACAATGCACATTCGAGAAAGGAGGGACCGCTGCATTAGAAGGAACAAGCTAATAAATATAGTGAGAAGGCCTAAAATAAGGCCCAAACGTTCAGCGCTATAAGGCCAGAATCAAGTCCCTTAATCCCTAGGGCAGGACTAAAATTGAGACTTCTATAATGTACCACGTCAGCCAGTTAGCATGGCTTGAGCCGAGACGAGCTGCACGGAGAAGGCTATATCCACGCGAAGGAGCTTCTCGGTCACGTATCGGGGTTGAAATGCTAGAGTAACTAGAAGACGACTGTTCAACTCTTTGATTAAAATACAAAAGGACATTTCGGCCCTTTCCTCGTTAGCCAGAAGCCATGATTAACAGAGTGTTACGACTGGTAATTTAGAATGAGTAAAACAGTCAACTGCTAAAAATTAGTTAGATGCTTAGTTCCTCCGGGGTCAAGTGCTGTAATGCGATACGAATAAAGGACGAAGTCCTAATATGGAGTTCGTTTTAAGGTACATCAATCAAACCGCCGGAATGGTAATTCGACGTAGAATTTGTAACAGAGTAGGGCTTACACCAGTTTGTTATGATTAGGAAGGGGGTTGTGCATGTAAGGAGCACAGCGTCATCCCACTTCTAAGGAGGTCTTGGTTCCCAAGGCCTCCGCTCCCATTCCGTCCCTGGCTCAACCAATCCCCCAGTGATAGATTAGCGTTGTTCAGACTCATTCCGGTATTCCCCCTTTCGTCAGCGAGGCTTGCCCATCCGCTTCTGACCGACTTGGCTGGGGGTGATCTTGACTGCGGGGAAGTCCTTGCACCGTCTTCGGGCCGTAGGTTCATCTCCTTCGTGACGAGCGAGACCTCTCGACATGCGTCCAACACGTAATAGCGCACACAGGTTAATGATCATAGTAGTCGGTGAACGGGAGTCGATAGGTGGTTGCAGGGTTGGAGAAAAAGGTAAAAGTCAAAAGTTAAGTTAAAGTTAGTAAATTTTATTAACTTAACTTTTCTACTAACATTTACACGTAAAATAATAGTGCTAATGTTAAGAAATCTTAAAAATTTAAAGTTGAAGTTAATAAATTTCATTAACTTTTAAGTGAATGTTAAAATTTATGCATTAACTTAACTTAGGTAACTTTTTCCCCAACCCTGGGTGGTTGGGACGGCTACAATAAGCTGGGGCTTATTGCTTAGGTTGGCACGCAGGCAGTCGAGACTGACTGCGTGGGAGACTGCGTGGGAGTCTGCATAGACTAAGGCATGATGTTCAAGTCAGGATATCAGGTAATAATGGTAGTAAGAGCTCGATTCTCTAGCTAGTATGTTTGTCCGTCAGACTGGCCTTTTATAAGGCCAGGCCTGACACCTCACGTGTCAGGCAGCTCCAGGTGCTCCTGGGAGGGGCACCCAGAACATGTAGCAGGGACAGCACCATCGGCAGTCGAGCGTGCGTGGAATCTTGCGCGTTGTCCCTAAACTTTCTAACCGGCTGGGTAGTCTATATGCAATATAATGTTCGTTGCTACCGCGAGCGAAGTGCAGGGCAGACTAGGCATTCGGACCGATCAACGCCAAATTTTAAGCTCGAGCTTTGATGCGTGTTAACACTTCTGCCATGGAGTAACCCTTCAGACCGCGACGCCTGGCCGCATGCTGTATACAGGCCGCCGAGCAGCATCTGCTCCAGCACTGCCACCATATTCTAGTAATCAATGACCGCGGCCTGGTTCCACTTACCACCTTTCAGCAGCCCACCACGGCCGTAAGAAGGAGCTTGAAGAAAGGGGCCTGAAATAGATATGTCCGGCTAATATGCACGTCCACCTGGTTAATGGAACGAATTCAGTATTCCAGTGTCCTTCGTTTCCCGATTCCTCCTTCACTTAGGGAGTTAGTTTCCTACCTGGGTCCATGGTTGTTCCAGGGAAGAGCTCATCGGCGAACTGACCGTTCGTGGTGTCTTGGCTTCCACGCCTTTTCAGCCTATCCACGGCTCGGAGGGCGCTCCCGTTGGTCAGCTAACACAGCTCGGTCCTGAATCCCTCGCGGCCGAGCTTCAACGCCATGGCGTTCTGGAAGGTCGAGCCGTCCACCCCGACGCCCAGGGCCATGCCGAGCTGTCTCAGGAAGGCGGACATGGCGGTCGTGCTCCCTTCCTCCCCGCACGCGCACATGGCCTGCGTGGTGAATTCTGCGAGTTGAGGACCGCCCCGTGGCCGAAGCCGAGGACGACTAGGGTCACACCGCGGCGGGTGTGCCGACCCTATCATCACCGGAAACAAACTTCAAAGATATAACAGGCATGCGACAGCAGAGCATCAATACTTCGACCTAACCGAGTCCATAGCCCTTAAGCAACTGACGCTCTCGTGCTGAGGCCACCGACTGTGACATCTCCAGAGTTGCCCAACCCCCTGGCCCCACCGTTACAAAAGTTTCGTTGGGACTTCATGGTCAAGAATCAGCACAATCAGAGCATATACGAGTCCAGTCAGCTGCAAGAGGACCGGGTGCACGCGCCGGCGGCTGGGACCGTTGAACAAAATCGGCCCTACGCAGTCTCCACACTGCGTTTCGGCCGGATAACTTCATGTTCTATTGTTTCGCAGACAAGTAAGAGACAGTAAAGTCTCCACGGAATCGAATAAGACCCGCTACTGACGACTTCCAGGCGGACAACATAATGCCGACGTATAGCACACCGACAGTGTCGTAGACCGCGTTACAGAGAACAGTAATCCCGAAAGAAGATATAGGTTAGTATTAATACTATATTAATTCCGATAAACACTATAATCTAGGCGGATCAGCGGACAGGAGAATAGTAATAAGGACAGCGATGCTGATGAAATCCGCGAACTGGACTGGCCAGCCCAGATCACACGATCCTTGTCTGCTCTGTAGCTCATCGTTGATCCACCGAAGATGCTTTCATCAAAAAAGAGGCCAACCCCCTTCCTTTGTTTGACGGTCGGGTATGGAAATAGATATATTGATCTTAATCAACTACAGTTAAACATCTCGGGCTTCGAGAAAATCCGGCTTGGCCCGAAGGGTATTATTAAAAGGAGTCGCAACTCAGGTTATGTGCTTCGCCGAAGCTTTTCCGAGTTGAGAATTCCAGGCACCTTTTGACATCCTAGACGGATCAAATTTCGACCAAACTCCACTCAGCACCCCCTTATTCAGGTAGCTGCGTGTTCTTCCGCAATGCTTCGTTCTGACGGGCCAACTCCGCCTTTTGCTCTTCTAGTTGCGTAATGTATTTAAGAGTCTCTTTAAGCACCGTTATATCGTTTAACGTTGAGGATATAGATTTAAGTGAGTCTGTTCTGGGGACGCCGTGGTTATTGAGCGTGTCCAATGACTTCTCGTTTGTCCGTCGTAGTTCCAACTTTGGCAGTGGAATTTCCCGAAGCGAGGGTATACTGTCGCGCAAGGCGATCATCATATCCTCTAAATCCTCGTGGTAGCTCTCCTCATCCATACTGTCTACAACACTGTTGGATTCCGCTCTGCTGTGTCCGCATGATGTTGCGGAGATGGAGCATTGGAAGTTTATGCTCCGGTGCTCTCCCGATGGCATCGGCCCATGGAAATTGTCTGCACCCTGAGGGGCTGGTGTTATCTGACCCTCGTGGTTTTGTCCCTGCGATGTCTGGACGGACGTCGAAATTGGTAAAGGGGATGGCGAACGCGACATGTGGAACATAATGACATCTTCCGGGTCAGTACAGTTAGGTAGCGAGTATTCCAGAGTGTAGTGCATGATTCACTACGTGATAAACCAAGAAGTTGACTTGACTGGTAAAAAGTGAGATTGGTTGATGAAAAGACTATTCGGACACTAAATTGGAGCTGCGTTGCATACGATAGCATGCTTAAATAATGCCGTAGTAGGTAATAGGTGTCGAATGGTATGATAACATGACAATTAGCGGCGTAGGCGCTTCATGAGACCTGCCAGCAGCGTGACTATCAGGAACGACGAAGCTGGCCCGTCAGTGTCTTAGATGATTGGACGACGAAAGCAGCCATAATTTTTGTGGATGCGTGCCACTTCCAAAAATAGCAAACTGTACGGGTCCGAATACCCGCGGGTCCGCGCAGGCTTTCCCGCACTTATGTGACCGCAGCAGCTCCCATCACTATAACCGTTGCATCCTACCCAAGATGCTCCTTTAATCCAACACAGAGGACAAATAGTGTTCAAATTTGACGTGACACGAAGATCGGCATAACTGTTGCGTGCGCTCCATCCATTAACTGGGATCAGTGAGGCGAGAGATATGTCGTTCGGGTAACATGTAACGTCTCCTCTGGACATATTAAGAAATGTCGGCAGAGGCCACTGGAGCTCAGGAAGGACATCGGATCCAACTTTTCTCATGTGCTATTGGCTTCCTCTCGACAAGATGAGCTGACCCCTCATGGAACCGAAGTAGAACAGGTAAATTCTTCTGGACTTCTCTGCCCCACGAGCCTGTGGTACATTGGTCGTCCCAGTTGCTGCAGCGCCGTTGATTCCAGTGATTGCGTTCATACCGACCTTGATGCTGCAGATGCCGCTCAGGATGTAGGTCGTGACGTATAAGTTCTTACCCGACTACCGGATGATGTCCAAGACGTACTACATGAAGTCATATCTTGCTTGCATCTCGACAACACAACAATATTACAACGGATCAGCTCGCAAGACAATCTAGTCGCATATTACGTTCATCGGCTGCTAGATAGCTCCGAGGAGCGACGTGGGATTACGGTGAGATATTTGCATCGAAGGGCTGGCAGCGTAACACTTGCTGTTGTGTGATCGAGTATATGTGACGGCGAAGTATGGCACGAAGGACGGCGCATGCTCTCAGTATACAGCTATGAATAAGAGCGCAGCAGCCAACGAATGACGTCTGCCGTCATGAGCATAAACATTGCGGGGAGTTATATTGGACGCTGCGATTCGCAACCTGACGAAGGATGTGAAGAGTGCAGGTCGAAAACCGTAGTATATGCTGAGCTTGTGAGACCACATTCTGCGGCTATAGTGCTCTAATTCTCATTTACCAGGACAGGCATGATGATTCAGTAGATGAAGTACGCCCTAGACATCTAATTGTGACCTAGTCGAAGGACCTCAGGAATCCCGTGATACCGATCCAAGTATTGGATACATGTTCAGGGCAACGACCACGGGCGACGAAGTGACTTTCGCGACATCCACCGCCGCGCCGAATCCACCCTTGACGGTCAGTACTCTAAGAGACAACACCATTGACGCGATCATAGCCTACTAGCACCGTGCAGGAGCGGCGGGCCGTGTGCCCCACCCGCATTCATACCACAATCTCATCCCTTACTCCAGCATACGAGTGTCCGCAAGGCAATCTCGTGTTGCGCGTCGCGATGGTCGTGCTTGTCAAGAATAAGAGCACTCGAAAAGGTGCTTCCTTTCTGTCGGGGCTGTCCTATCGCCAGAACAGACAATCTTTCATGTAGAGAACTCATCCGAGTAATTCTACCCCCAATGACCTAAACAAATACTTAGCGCCAGTATGTGCGGCTCCTGCAGACAGGCACGAAGCTAGCTGCGAGGTCTATCACACTGTCTGACAGGACGCATCTACAGAGCCATACCACAGTAATCTACGGTACACTAACCTTATACCTTAATCCTCTATCCGCCGCTCACGGCTATCTATATAAACCTAAAAGTCAACCACTATCAAAATATACGCGTAAAATAGCTATTAGCCTTCATTAACTCAGACAATGATTTCATTCTTAGAGACATAGAGTTGCCGCGCTTCATTTTCATCAATACATTTAGTATCAAGACCTACCATGACTTCTATCCCCTACCAGGTCCCGTAAATATCCAAACTAGCCTTTAACATGTAATTCTTACGCGCGTCATGAATAAACCTATCGAGCCGTAAGGCACATCGACTGGCTCATAGACAGCCACAATCGCACTAGTACGAACTACATCATTATGTAGCGGCCAAGAGGACAGCTGCAGTAAACTATTACCAACTGCCAAAGCCAGCAGGGCACGAGTAGCTACCAATTTATTGCGCGAGAAAGGTGGAAGTCTTATTGACAGGAATGAAAGAGCTAGCTGTGACAAAGGTCAGATCAGGTCTCACACATGCTTCGCATACGGACTGGCTCTCACTCGTAGATCCGAATTTCTCGTCCACGCCGCACTTTTCGAAATTTCGCACGACGTAATTTCTTATATGGACCGCACTTTTCGAAATTTCGCACGACGTAATTTCTTATATGGAAGTGGTATGCCATAACTACCTTCAGCCACACTTCTAGATTCGAGAGGCTCCTCCGGTAGATATTGAAGTAATCTTCGACAAGGTGCGGGGTAAATTAAGCTAACCTGATTTATTCTTGCCGAAGCTAAGTCTCGGCGTCGGAAGATTACACCACGAAATCAGATCACTTGTTGAGAGATCCATCCAACCAATCGAACACGTGGGTGTCTCAAAACCTAATTGTGTGCACTGACGCCAAGAGCTGTGTCCCACTTTTCATGCTTATGAGAGGCGGTATCCACGGCATAGATGAATGTCAAGGGCTCCATTCGTGACACACACCATTTTGTCTTTCTCATCCGTGACTTTTGTTACTGCGACGGAATTGTGTGCTTAAAATTTCCTTGCAGTTTACCTGAGATCGACTGGTGCCCGCAAACGAAGCATATAGAGCACTCCGCGAGAGACCAAAAGCAACATCGGACAACTACTCGGAATTGCACATCATGGGTATCCTACCCCTTCTGGATTGGAGCGGCAGCAAGCTTGTTGGACAATTTTGGAACACGATCAGGGAGAACTGGTACCTTGGCTTCACGTCCTTTGGAGGGCCACCTGTGCATTTCAAGATTGTGAGCGTCAAGCAACCTGTGAATCTCATCTTGCCGCCTCGTGCTGATATTGAAGGTTTTGTCAGTTTCGCGACAAGTTCGTCAACAACCTGGAATGGATCGACGAGCAGGTTTATCAAGAACTCTTCAGTGTCTGCCAAGCCTTGTCCGGGCCCGGAAGCACCAAGATGCACTACTGCATCAATCTCATACATGATGGATTTCTGTCAGCTGTGCTGGGCTTCTTTATCTGGAGGTAAGCCATTATGTTCAGGCTGCCGCCACCGACGCGAGCTTCGCATCATCGACAGATGTTTCTGACACGGGGGACAAGTCTTCCAGGCGCATTCGGAATGTACGGCCTGTCCGTTGGAGTCTCAAACATCGGCGATACCCTTCCAGCTGTTGTCTATGCGCTCCTGTCCGGTCTCAATGCCGCCACGGTAGGCATCATCGCTCTGGCTGCCGTTGAGCTGACGCACAAAGCTATCACGGATAGGCTGACACGCTTGCTGGTGTTTCTCAGCGCGGCGGCGGGATTACTATATAACGCCCTCTGGTACTTCCCACTGTTAATGGTTGTTGCCGGAATAATCACTGTCATACATGACTTCCATTGGTTGCATGGGTCTGTCAAGACAGTCTGGGACATGATAATCAGGATAAGGCAGCGTCCTGCTGAGCCGGAGGAGAGCATCGAGCTTCCGGAGCAAAATTCCTCAATAGAGCGTCAGAGTCGAAACGGTAGTAGGGAAACCGGCAATACCGCTGCTGGCCCGTCAAGACGGACAGGAAAGAGCCCTTCATCAGACGGTCTGCCAACAACCGAGAGGAAAGCCGCCGAAACTGTGCCAGCCTCCTCGTCGGCGGCGGAAGAGCCTCGCACCGTCCCGCCTCAACGAAGCCTAGATTTCTCTTGGAAGTTCGGTTTAATCATCATCTGTCTCTTCCTCACCTCATTTCTCCTCGTCATGATCCTCAGAGGCGTGCTACCGAAAAAGGATCTACTTTACAGTCTTTTCGCGAACATGTACCTCGCCGGGACCATCATATTTGGTGGCGGCCCTGTTGTTATCCCCCTTCTTCGCGAGTATATCGTTGCGGAGGGTTGGGTAAGCCCGAGAGATTTCCTCATCGGCTTGGCCATCATCCAGGGGTTCCCTGGACCAAATTTCAACTTCGCTGTCTACCTTGGCTCGCTCACCGCCATCAATAGGGGCAACAACTCGTTTGCCGGAGCTCTTTTGGGTTTCCTTGGCATCTTCTTCCCAGGTCTACTTCTAATTCATGGTACTATGGGTATCTGGGGATCTATCCGCACCTGGCGCTGGGTGAAGTCTACCATTCGCGGTGTGAATGCTGCTGCAGTGGGATTGATCTATACCGCTGTGTATCGGCTGTGGCAAATCGGGTGGATTAAAGACGGATTCCAGCAGGGAACAAGTCTGGCGAACGATCCTTGGTGGGTTGTGGTCACTGCTTCTAGCTTTGTTGGCGGGTCTTGGTTTGGGGTCAGTCCTCCCATGGCTATCATCGTCGGAGCTGCACTGGGCTTGATCAGGCACGGAGTTGTGTCTGCCTAAACGGACCCAATAGCTGGAAGGAACCTCCGAGAGTGTGGTTGGATGAGAAAGCCGTATGGAAGCTTACGATTGTTCCCTACACGATCATGACGAGTCATTCTTCTCCCCCGCTTGTCGTTGTGCAAGTGTGTTTCTTGCGGGGGGAGACAGACCGACTAATTGCGAACGGGTTATCTGCGCCTCATGCAGTGCCGCTGTGAGCCCGGATAAGAAGAGCTATGCATGCCCGAAGCGGATCTATTCCGGCTACGGTAGACAGTGTTGCACCACTGCTGATGGGCGCCGAAAATGGCTGCCTCATTAACTCCTAAGGGCCATCCCCGCTAGACGGGACAGCGAGCTCCCTCTCACTTCTTCCATCCGTCTTTCTCCCGCCAGCTCGCATCTCGCCGCGGCCATCGCTCTCTGCCCCTCCTCGTCACCTTTAGCGCCTCGATTCATGCCCAGCATGGCAGGCCTCGACCTCTTGACCGACGATGACTACAACAGCGGGGCAGAGCCCTGGGTTGTTGTGGCCTGTGGCTTTTGGTGAATTTCGTGGCCTCGCCACTAGTGCGCGCGGCTCTTTCAGTGAAAGGGGATGCCCCTAACCCAGTTCCAGGAAGTACCCCGGACGGCGTAATCTGCGTGGGAAATAACATGTCGTAGGGCGACATGGGGGAGGCGAGGTAAGTGAAAGAGGATTTCAATGAAAGGGGATACGTTGATTGGTCCAGAAGCAAGTAACAGACCGGGGTAGTAGAAGGAGATAGGAGAAAAGACGCGCCTATATCCAGAGTCGAAGGCTATCATTATTATTACATTATTATTACTATCACTCTAGATACTATAATATAAGACCGGACCGTCAATCGTCTCTTTCATCTAGCAGATCAATCACCGCATACATCTATCTCAATAGCTGCATAACCATAGGCGTCGACGACTTCGTCTATAACCCGAACTACCGAATTATAATGTACCGCCGGTGTAAGACATGCTTCATCCCCAAGGTCGCGAATTGGAAGAGTTACTTACGAGCCGAACCGTACCGGATAAGGGGTCAGGAACTACGGACAGTCATCGAGCTCTTTTCCAGTTACTAGCTACGTTCGGTTGATAAGCTACGATAGCAGAAGCCCGACAAGATCAGGCCATACTAGCGGATCGAAGGCCTTACTTACTTCAATAACTAGCACTACACGCATAACGACTACGGCTTTAGCACGTAACGCCTCGAAAAGATATTCGACCACATGCCGGTACATAAACAGAAGGCATCCTAGAATTCCGCGGATGTGCCACTCTAGAAGACCTACATACTATAAATATACTTCATAGTAAAAGGCCTTATTAACTATTTCGTCGTGGAATATCCGCCACGACCGCCCCCAGCCCCAGCACCGTCCCCATCGCTCGTGCTAGTACCTAAAGAAGAAGTACCGACGTCAGAGTTGAATACGCCGCCGTCATTATTATAAGAAGAGGAGAACTTATTCAACGGCTTACAGGCCAACATGAACTAAGCATTACGCGACTTCAACGAGAGGGCTAGCGCCGTATAGGGCACCGAAACAGCTCGGGCAGACCGAATCCCTTGGTTCGTCTATACCGGATTCCCTATACACTTATAGGGCCTCCGGGATACGGAGATCCAGTCGTCGTACTCGCTTCCGCCGCCAGGTAAGAAGATATCCGATAGTAAAGACGACGGGGGCGAGGGGAGCGTTAATACGGACCTTATTCGTATCTTCACGGCCGCTGAAGCCACCCTTCGAGATACGTACCGGCTCTATAACGATATATTACTAGATTATAAGATGATATAGTAGCGGGTTAAGTAGCTAAGCGAGTTCTAGGAAGGTGGTGGTAATATAAGGAACGGATAGTCGAAGGCGTTCCGCAGCTTTAAGAACGAGTTTTCGTTTACGTTGTACTTCTACCGGATGAAATAGCTTTTCGTTTACTATTACTGCGTCGTATTCTGCGAGGACGGCTACTTTTCGACGGAAGTTACGGACTAGGTCTTGTCGTACGATATTATCGAACCGATAAATTAGTAGTAGCGAACGATAGACTAGATTATTAAGGCGTTATAGACTTAAGACGAGAAGGTAAAGGCCTACGTAGTAGATAAGAAGGATAGAAGGGTTAGTAATTATAAGTACGATAATAATAATAACGGTAATAACGATAATGTTGTTGAATTGAAATACGTAATCCGTAACTTTTATGTAGCCTTGATTTACTAAAGAGTCGGTAGTAAGCCGTTCCGGTCCATTATACTTAGCTTCTACATTATACTTAGCCGGAAAGATGTCTTTACGAGTCGAGAGATAAACGAAGGGAATAAACAGCTAAAATAAAGTAAGTAGCCGAAGTAATAAAGGGAAAGCAAGCTGAGCAACTAGTGGGTATGGTACGAGCCTAGTAACTTTAATAGTAGCCTTTCTATATTTATATAAATTATATAATTTATCTTATTTAACTTTATGTGCTTCTAGAAATAGGATGACGAGGACGGGATTCCGGAGTTTTTAGAGAAGATATATACGATGTATTTTCACTAGATGGCGGAAACGCCGTTTAGCTATATCTTATAGTAGCGTCTTTATTTCTTCGTAGCTTCCCGTATAGGGCTAGCTAGAAACTAAGCTCGTTAGTCGCTCGATAACTAGACGATTACCTATATAGGGACCTAGCTATATATAGAATAAGTCTTAGAGTTAGTTATTTCGGAGTTCCGTTAGGCGTATTAGATTTTATATAACTAGTTATTATTCGGGGCGTCGTAGGATATTACCTCGATCGAGATATAGAAGCTTTACGATAATTTAGACCTTAAAGACTACGGCGGATCGTGGTTAACGGATAGGAGGAATACCGAGATCCTCTAGGGAACGTAGGATGCCCTCTTTCGGTAGATCGAGCGGTAGGCCGAATAGCGGCGGATATTTGTGCGGACGGACGAACGGAATAGTAAGACCTATTTCTGTCCTTAAGTAATAGCCGTTTACGAAGTTTACGTCTAAGAGTTTTTAAAGTGGATAGTAACGTTAGTATTTATTTTATTAAGTCTTCTATTACGGTCCTCCGAGCTTTTCTTTATTACGTACGCTAATACCGGCTTCCGACGTCGATCGATTATAATTTAAGAGAAACTAGTCATAGTTTATGTTCGGTATTATAAGAATTAGGAGTAGATAAAGGCTGAGAAGGATAACGTCCGTTTCTTACTTACGGCAATTAGGGACATACTTTTAACGTACTTAGTTCTAGTACTACTATTTCGTTAGATATTTCTTCGCTAAAGTAAACTTAGTACTTTACTTTCGCTATACTTATAGTTTACGTTCGACGGCGAAGTCTAGCGGGATACTTCCGTATCGTCTTATCTCTACTAAGTATACGTGTACGTCGTAGTACTGTAGTTTTAAGTAATATAATGGCGCTAAACCGCCGCCTCCATCATAAAGGAGAAGTTTAATGCTAAAGAACGGGTAAACTTCGACTTGGAAGATATCGTAGCGACCGAGGAGGTCGAAGAGGAGGCAGAGCTCGCGTATTTGGCCGGGATGAGTAATTATAACTTCCGCACGTTTAACCATTCCTACGTTAGCAGTACGACTTTAATGGTGAGTACGCTCCTCTATTACGTATACCGGGTGTCGCGGAGCTGGCGAGATTTCTTCTGGTTCGATTAGCTCCTTTAGGGTAAATAGCTACGGGTAATGTCGGACGTCGAAACTTAACGGCTACTCGATGTTTATAAGAAGACACGTTTTCGTACGAGGCTGGCTACGAGGGAGGATACGCTTATCGCGGTGGCTCGCGGCCTATATAACGATCTAGACTTGTAGTTACGTCGTCCTGGCTAGTAGAACGTTATGTTAACGATTGTTGGTCTACGGACTGTAGACGACGTTATTGCCGTCTTCGTTACCGGGTCCGGTAAGATATTAGTTGTTATAGTTGCTACTACTCTCGAAAGGGCCGCGACGATTATTTTAATCTTCCCGATAGTTACTTTCCGCTACGATATAATCGGTCGCTTAAATAAAGTTAGATTTAGATACTACGTCTAATCTCTTAATTCGACGAAGTCGGCCCCGCTCGTCATTACTTCGGCTAAAGCTGCCTATACTTCCGGCTTTTTAAGATATACTTATCGGCTTACAGACCGACAGTAGCTAGATCGGATTATAGTAAACGAATACTACCTAACGATTACAACGAATAACTATCGACAGAGTATATCTTAACTTGCCTAGTATATACGTTAGGTTCGGATATAGACAATCTAACTAACAGTAACGCTCCCGTTAATTTATCGGGAGTTCTTCCTAGAGTACAATAAGTTTATACGGCTACGTATCGTCCGAGAGTTTATTAACTAGCTTAACCTCCGATATATTATCCAGCAGGAGCGCAGGCCGGGTGGTTTTTCTGAAAGAGCCGCCTGTCTTATTTAGGCTTACTGTAAAGGGGTAAACTTACTTTAAAGCGAACGAAATAAGATTATCTTATACTATCCGACGAAAAAGTTCGTAACCGAGTTCGCCGACATGTTAGACTGTCCGTCGTATACCGCCGACTCTAGTACGGAGAGCGAGAAGGCGGCGATCATCGAGTAATGGCTCGGCGCCGCCGATTCGTGCGCCATCGTAGCCACCTCGGTACTAGGACTCGGGTTCGACTATTTATACGTATATTAGGTCATTTACGTCGGGCTTCTAAATTTAATAACGAACTTCTCGTAAAAGTCGGGTAAGGCTAGCCGGAATAGTAAACCAGCCGAATTCATCGTCCTATTAAATGTAGCCTAACAGTTACGTTTCGATCGACTACTGGGCCGGGATAAGGAGACGATGTAGCTATACTTTACGTAATAAGATTATTCCCGGGTAGTACTAAGCTAGTTCTTAGATAAGAAGGAGGACTGGAGGTGGTATATGGAAGGCGAGGACGAGCTATACGAGGTGTACCTTAAGCACTATACGGAACGGCGGCCGAGTGATTTCGAACTGCGCCTTCTAGCCTCCGATACGCCTACGGGCCCACGTGGTAGTATTCGTTCCGAGCAGGTCGAAAGCGGTAGAGGCGAGGTACGGGGACCGGGGAGAGACATCGAATACGCCGGCCCTGACGAGGTGCTACGCCAGGATATAGTATAGGAGGATATACTGGGGCAGTTTAAGGCGGATCTAAAGACGATACGCGGTTATTACCTGCTTTATCGTATGTAAGGCGGACGGCCGTTTAACGACCATAGAGCGATATCGTGTAGTCGGCGTTAGTTATAAATTAAAGCTAAGACGGCCGTCATGCGTTCGTACGAGAGGGATAGTAGGCCGTAGATGGTAAACTTCGTAGTTTATTTCTAGTATTATCTTCCGTAGATAATCTATCGTAGGGTAAATTCGAAGGCGGAAGAGGATAGCGAGGAAGCGGAGAAGGAGTGTCGATTCCGGGATATGGTCATACCGTTATACTACGGGGCCTTTTATCGACTTAAGCCGAAAACGCTTATAAAGGAACGCTTTAAGTAGTCGTTCCGCGACATCGACGATTATATGCGGTGGTTCGGTTAGTCAGTAACCTTGGGCGGCGTGCCATATGTATAAGCCGTTTGCGTAGTAGCCGTATTATTGGCTAAGTTTAAGTAATTAGGTTATAGCGTTATTTATAGGGTAAATTACGAGTACTTTTTAATATAATATAGGGATATATCGTAGTAAATTAGTATTTACAGGCTAGTTAAACGGACATATAAGGACTTTTATAATAGTAAGTAAAATTTCTATCGTTATGAACCGGGATATAATTAGTATAAGATAGGACCTTAGGTTCTCTAACTACGGCAGCGTATAAGCTATTTTTAATCCGACTTTATTACTAGTGTTTATGTTCTCTTTTGACGGAGAATGCTACTAAATATACTATATTTAAGTAGTAGTCTAGTACTAGTACATTAGTATACTCTAGTAAGAGTATAGAGAAATAGTTTTTTTAGAACCGATCGGCTTTATTTTAACGTATATTGTTCACCGCTTATTAATTAAAAGCACGATAGTATAGACTTTAGGGTTTAATAAGAAGGACTAGTGGAAGACGAAGGGATAGAACCTACTGCGGGGAGTTACCGTGAACGGTTCGAGGGACTTCAGTCGTAGCTTTTGTTTATTAGAGTAAGCTAGATCGTATACGAGAGTGTAGGTAGGATTAGGTGCTAACCTTTCTGATTCGTAATAGGAGTTTATCGACGAGTTTAACGAGGTGAGGGTAAAACTGTATTAAATAGAATTGGACCTTTAGAACGAGTAGGATGTAAGGTAGCGACTTTAGTAAAAGACGAAGTACTTAGTTGAGGAGGCGAAAAGTAAGGTACGTTTAGGCCGTCGCCGTACGATTTAGGTTAGTACGGCGGATTGATAGGAGTAACAGATACGACATCCGTTCGTAGTAGTCTTACTGGATACGGATGCGGACGGGTATATCGTACGTCGGGGTAGTGGGGATTCGAGGAGTTGTAGTCATTGATAGAAGTCTAGTTCTACGACAAGTATCTAGTAAGAGAGTGGCGTAGCGGAGAATATCTCGTAGACGACGTGTTGAAGGCGATCCGCCAGTACGTATCAGGACTGTCGACCGAATAGCGCGATATAGATATAGTAGTACGCACGTTTATAAACGTTAACGGGCTCAGGGCGGCGTTGGCGCGAAGCGGGAGGGTTAGAAACGCGAGTTAGCTTCGCAAGCTCGTCGGCAGGTTTAACAGCAAGCAGGCACTTTTCGACTTCGTCGACGTAAGCGCCGGTAAAGAGCGGGCAGACCATAAGCTTTATAGTAAGTAATAAGGAGGTTATCGTCTTTAGCCATATAGTATTCCCGTACTAACGAAACTAGTAGAAAGCGTACGGTTCTTCATAAAGAGTAACTAGTATATACACGTCGTACTAGGGTGCTACTACGACATAGATTATTTACCGTTCTTAAGCCCGTTCGCAGTAGAGAAGGAGAGTAAAGACCGAATAACACTGCTAGAAGGTCGTACGGCAGTGCCGGCGATAGTTAAGGGACTAGGTTTCCGAGTAACGTTACTCGGAGACGTGTTCGCGTTAAACAACTATAAAAGGTAGAAAGGTTAAAGTTAAGAGGGTTAAGGCAGTCTAATACCGGCAAGGCCGAGGCTAGCAAAGGGTAGTATAGTTAACGTAAGGGTAATAGTCGTAAATAGGACCGGAACCATAACCGGAACTGCAACCGGGGCTGTAACCGAGGCCGCAACCGGGGCCACAACCGGGGCCGCAACTAGGGCCGCAACCGGGGCCGGGGCCGGGGCCGGGCCCGGGCTAGGGCAGAGAAATGGGTTCACAGGGCATTAACTACCAAAGGAAGATATACATACCGACCGTTTAGGCCCGGTGTCATTGAGAGCGGATAACCGGCGTATCGACGGCAAGATACAAGTGAACGAGGCGGTCCAAACTCGGATCCAGAAATCGAACTTATGTCCGTATTTGTATCTCCGTGGGGTATATTCGTTAGAACACTGTAAACGGAATCACGTACATCGTAGGTTAACGGAATCGGAGTTCGACGTACTGTTAGCTCTGACGAAGACTAGGAAATGTTACCGGCAAAAGCGAGGTACGTGTTTGGACCCGCTGTATATCTACGGGCACGATAGGTAGCTTATATTACAGGTTGGGGTGGTTGTAGAGGACGAACAGTGGCTCTCGGGCGTAAGCAGTACGGTAGACGGTACAGTAGACGGGGTTGTCACGTACGGACGTTAAAGATGGTTTGAGGGGGGGGGGGGGGGGGGGGTTAAGTGGTAATAAGGGCTGTACTTCTAAAGTTTAGTGTTATCGTATGATAGAGAAAGGATACGGTAGTAAGACGTAGAAGACTAAGGTAATAACGGACGGTAATTCGTATCGTTTACTAATATCTGTCTAGTTAATATAGTTCTATTAGATAACTTATATAATTAACGAAGTCTATCCACTAGTTGTAAAAGATATCTTCAAGACAGGATTTAAATTTTGGTGAGGCGCTCGGGCCAAGCGAAAAAGAC
>JANBVO010000074.1:0-90359 GCA_030052745.1 Pleurostoma richardsiae
CGATATGAGGAATTGGGATGTGTGCGGGGAGATGAAAAAAGTGGGGGGCGAACACGAGCTTGCAATAGACAGTAGTCAGGCAAGGGCTTGGCACTGCGAAAAGGGGCTCCTACAGGAGCTCTGCTGTAGGGAGAGACAAAAGGGGCCAAGATTGGCTATAGCTGTAATGAAGTGCTCGGTGATAGTAAGACTATCAAACGGCTATTCATCAGTAAGCCGAACAACAGGAGGATTAATGCCGGATACATTTCCAAGGAAGGAGGAGTCATAATATTTCCCCTCATGCTGACATAGTCCTTAAATGCTCGTAAAAAAAAAGGGGGGGGGGGGGGGGGGGGGCCAAGAGGTTTTCAATGCCCTCCGTCTGCGCACATCGCAGTAAAAAGCTGAAGTTTACTATGGCATTGAGCCATGTCATCGTTGCAACCAATCCTCCCTTGCCCAGACACGCAGAATTGGAAACTCGGCTGATGCCTCAAAAGGTTCGCTGTCCTGACCGCAATGTGCCACTTAGCAAACGAACTCGGTGGTTCCTGAAGGTCTCGCCCTGGTTACCTTAGGGGTAGTCTCGGGCGCGGACCCTGTTCGGGTTGCCGGGGATCATGATGGGAAGGGGGTTATTCCATCTGAACCATCTCCGCCCTGTCCAAACCTCCTCGACAGGCTGAATTTCCCGCGACAGACGGGCTGCCACGCGCTCATTCTCACTCCAGACTCTGTATGACTCCATTAGCACTCTCTATTTCAAGGTGTCAAGGAGACGGTGGGTGGACGAACCTCAAAATGTTCTCACCAACAAGTTTCCTTATCTGCTCGTCAGTGGCGCCACGCCGCATGACGGCTTGAATGAGTTTAGGGTAATCTGCTACCGAATGGATCCCTTTGGCCAGAGTAACAGTCCCGTCAAAGTCTCCGCCAATGCCGACGTGTTCCCATCCCGCTAGGTTGACGATGTGCATGATATGGTCCACTACGGTCTCGATATCCGCGGCCTGGGGGCTCTCGGCGTTGAGAAACCGACTGACGAACATGACCATTAGAACCCCACCATTCTCTCTAAGCCGTGCCACGACGTCGTCCGGCGCGTTGCGGTAGTTGGTGGCGAGACCGTAGCAGGCGCTATGGCTGAAGATGACAGGCGAAGACGTGATGTCGAGGATCTGCCGCATGGCGCGGTGGGAGGTGTGCGCGAGATCGACCAGCATGCCGAGGCGGTTCATCTCCTTGATGCCAGCAGCACCAAACTCTGTGAGACCGCCGTCAACGCCGGTTTCTGTGACGGTCGACGCGGCCGTCGCGTACGGGTTGTCGCAATTATGTGTGACTGTGATGTACCGTACGCCCAGGTCATAGAGCTGACGAATGACAGCAATAGACGAACCGGTTTGATGCATCCCTTCCGCGCCGAGCATGGACGCGACCTTTCCGGCCTTGAAGGCCTTCATCACGCATGATGATGTCTCACAGTACTGGAGCTGCTTCACATCCTCAATGAAGCGGCGGGCGACGTCAACTTGCTCGAGAGTGTCGCGGACACTGTGTGTCGGGGCATCCAAATCCTCAATATCGGGGCATTCGACAAATACGGACCAGAACTGACCACCGACTCGACCTTCCCTCATCCGGATAAGGTCGGTGTGGCTCGCTAGGCCTGCCCTTGCTTAGCATGGCATACATTCATCATAGGGGGTAGGAGCCCTCACCTTCGCTAAAGGTGAACGTTTTATTGTCATAGATCTTGTTCTGCAGCTCTAAGCGGAGTAGATACGGCAGGTCGTTATGTCCATCAATGAGCGGCGTAGTCTTCAAGATGTGTTCCGTTCTCAACGCGTAGTTGCTGGGGTCTATGGTTTCCCCTTTAAGGCTCTTTCCTAGGAAGGCAGACAAGGCTAGGATCACGGCACCGATGACGATGCCTCCTGTTTTCCAGCCGTTTCCTGGGCCATGAGGTCTCGCCTGGGAACTCATTTTTGTGTGCCGTTCAGCGCCAGAGACGAGTGGCTGGGCGGCGGCCTGTAGGAAGCAGAGGCACTCGTTGCTAGGAGTCGATGATGATAGGTGATTAATGAGACTCGTCGTATGTCTAAACAGAGTAGGTATTGGCCTCGGCTCGAGGGACACGGCATGCAGCGCGCCCGTCGGCAGCTTGCCGGTACCAACGAGTCGGCACCGGCCCGGTCCAGCCGACGTCTCGCCGAAAGCGGGGCTACGATATCAACGGCGCCCTTCGGCATCCTGCAGCACGACTGATAACATCGTCCGCTAAACATTGCCATACTGTACAGAACTAGGCGTAACACTCTGTTATCGTGGCTATCGCGACGGTGGAGACGACATGAAATAGTGGAAGAGCCACCCTGTCGATCACACCCCAAGCGTTATCATGTTTCACGGGTTTTCGGAGCCAGAGCCCAATAAACGACGCCGGCCATCCCGGAGCTGTGTGGTATCTCATATATCTCGGCAGCTAACCGATACAACAACTGTCTAATCACTGCAGGTCTTCGTAGGATTCAGTTCCACGTCACATCCCTGGATCGGACAAGGTCACATATGCAGGGGTGAACAGATGAACCACTCCACGCGGCCAAGCTCATTATCATATATAAATGCTAGGGCATAGAGGGTATCAAGATGTTGTCCCGCGTCTCACTTGAAACTACCTGCACATGAATGTGGCAGTTTTTACTTCTTTTCTTAACCTTTTAACATGGCAGAACCTACTAGTACGCCCCGTGATGATGTTGAGAGCGCTGAGAAGGGGGCGTGGGTATCGGCTAGCAAGTCCTCAGACAGTGGTGCCACTGATGAGGAGGTCCACCCTCTGCCAATGTCAATTGATATCGACCCAGTTGCGGAGAGGAAGCTCCTATGGAAGTTTGACCTTCGAATTTTGCCCATCCTGGCGGTTATGTATCTCTTCAACGGCCTCGACAAGGGTAACATGGGTAATGCTAAAACCGCGGGGCTGGAGACTGATCTCAAGCTCCATGGAGACCAATATAACATCCTACTATCAGTGAGTCAAGCTAGGTATTGGCGTCTCTCTGCATTGCCCGCGTGACTGCTAACACGTGTCTCCACAGGTCTTCTTCATTCCCTACGTCCTGTCCGCTCCCTTTGTCGGCATCGTCGGCAAGAAGTTTGGGCCATCCCGAGTCCTGCCTCTGATGATGCTCCTGTACGGTAAGTAGGTCGAAAATCCCACGTTCGTTGAAGCCCTCAAATTGAGCCTCTGAACAGGTTCGATGACGTTATTGACGGCGGCTGCGAAGAACTTTGGCGGTCTGTTTGCGATACGCTGGTTCGTGGGCATGGGTGAAAGCGCGTTTTTCCCTCTAGTGATTTACTACCAGGTGAGACTACTCTCGGAACTGGCTGTATCAAGATCCAGCCCTAATAAGACCTAGACGACATTCTACCGCCGCGGTGAGCTAGCCAGACGGCTTGCCCTATTTTACGCAGCCTCAAACATCGCGAACGCATTTTCCGGCCTGCTTGCATTTGGCACTTTCCACATCAAGGGAGGAAGCATAGCAACCTGGAAGTATCTCTTCATTGTGGAAGGTAATAGACCCTATATTAGCGGCTTTCCAGAGCTTCTTTCCGTCCGAGGTTCTGACCTTAGTTAGGTGCTGGAACAGTCCTCGTGGCTATTTTCGCGTTCTTCTACTTACCCCTGAACGGGGCCACGGCACATTTTCTGAATGACGATGAAAAGAAGCTCGCACATCACCGGCTTCAAATAGATTCCTCATCTATCGTCAACGAGAAGTTCGAGTTCCGGGAGGCTATGGGGATCTTCCGCCATCCGACTTCTTGGATGATTCTTATTATCGAGATGTGCTTGGGAGTGCCTCTCCAGTCAGTTAACCTCTACCTTCCAGTGATCATCAAGCGGCTGGGGTATAGTACTGTCAAGACCAACCTGTTCACCGTCGCCCCCAACGTCACCGGGGCGGTCATGCTTTTGTTGCTGGCATTTACATCTGACTTCACCCGCCTCCGCTTCCCCTTCGTAGCCCTCGGATTCGCATTCACTCTCACGGGATTCGTCATCTACGCCTGCGTCAACGTTACCACCCAGTTGCATGTGTCATACTTTGCATGCTTCATGATGACCTGGGGAACCGCAGCTCCGTCGGTGATCCTGGATGTTTGGTACAATAACAACATCGCCAACGAGAACAGGCGTGTGATGCTTACGAGTGTGGGAGTTCCTGCAGCGAATATAATGGGTTTAGTTTCGTGAGTTGTTGCTCTTACCAACATGTGGATGTCATGCTAACTATGACATGCTTTAGATCAAATATCTTCCAGAACAAGGACGCTCCAAAGTACTTTCCGGCGCTGATTACAACAGCTTGCTTCGGCGCTGTGGGCTGCGTCCTGACTCTCCTCTTGGGTGCCTGGATGATCATCGACAACAAGCGTCGAGATGCGAGAGAAGGGAGAACAGTGAAGGCGAAGGAGATCCCCACAGAACTTCTCGCTGATGGTCCCGAGAATCCCCGGTATAGGTGGCACCTGTGAGGCATGTTCGGGCATGACAACTCGTGAGGGAGAATTTCAGAACGCGCATTTGGTCTCTTATAGTGTTCTGGTTCTCTGTTGCCTGGTGATGTCGGCATTCAAGGCCTATTAGATTACACCTATACCTAACACGCTTGGCTCGCCTTAATTACGCATCTCCCCAATTTTCACGTCCATCGACTACAGTCAAAAAGTAAAAAGTCGTGATGATAGGCTACCCTACGCCGTACATCCGTTATCAGATTGATGAGGTTGAAAGCATTTACAACGGCGACCCTTGTAAAAGTCAGGCTAGGACTGTCCGACAGCCATAATTTTTGGCTGTCCTTTTGGTCGCGTCTGTGGTGTTAACATCTACGATCCTAGCATAGTGATGATGATGATGATGATGATGATGATGATGATGATGATGATGATGATGATGATGATGATGATGATGATCGGCCACTTGAAGTTCGTTTTGCTGGCAGCAACCTGTGTATAAGATACGCACTTGCGGCTCCACGCATAATGCCGTCAGATATTGGAAACGAAGAAAACTGCCTACCTACTCTATGTGTGCCGGTTAGTCCAACGCTATGCTAAGAACTTCTCAACATCAGATGCCAGTAAAGGCTTGTCATCGCATGATGCCGATCGAAGTAGTAAACAAAGAGACGCTGAGAATGGACGGCCATGACGCCCAGCCCGCCACTGAAGAACGGTATGTCCCGCTGTTCTGACCGCAGGGATTGGTAGCGCTGCATGCAGCGCTGCTGTTGCCGGTTACTGTACTGCTCCCACTGTCTTCTGAGCTTTCCGAGTAATCTGGCAGGTTCCCTGTGGCGTTGCCGCCGAGGTACCAAGACCCGATGTCGGTGAGACGGTTATACTGGTCCAGCATAGCTGCGTTCGGCCCTACATTTGACAGATCGCTACGGAAAGCGCCAAAGTAGCCATAGCGCTCCACAATGTCCGAAGAGTCCAGGTACTTGAGCGATTCGTTGAAGAACGACTGCGTGACTGCCAGACTTTCATCGTTATCGGCATATTCGGTAATCCAGATGGGTTTCTCGGGGAATCTGTACCGCCAGTCAGCATCAGGCGACGAGTTGCCGCAGCAACTGTTCGACACTTACGCCTCAGCAAACAAATTGATTCGACTCTTCAGGGCGGACATGTTCCCGAAGGCGTGAATGGGCACGAAGTCAAAAGAGCAGTTTTTCGCTCCGCCGCTGCCTTTGCTGAGAAGTTCAGTGCAGTTGGCCAGAAAAGGTATCGTCCAATTCCTGGGCTCCTGGTGCGCTTCGACGACAGGAAGACCGATCTTTACGCCCTGCTCTTGCAGCGGGATGAAGTTTTCGATCCACAGCTTTGCCGCATCCGCCGGGGCGATGTTCGAGCCACCGCTGCCCCAGGTCCCGTCCGGCTGGTTGAAGCCGAGCACATGGGTAATGTTACGGCCGCCCTTGATCAGTCTAGTGACGTTCCCGAGGAAGGAGGTGTCGTTGACATTCCCAGCTCCCCACATCTGGGGCACAAACTCGAAAGAGGACTGCGGCGCTGTGTCGAAAAAGCTGGACACGTTCCACATGTAGTTGTAGTACCATGTGAGAGGTGAGCCATCCTTGATCCAGATTGTGTTGACATCTTGGTCGGGACTCTTGACAAACACCAACCCGCGCTTCGGATTTGGACTCGCCGCGGCCATGTCGATCTGCCTCGAGGCGGCGAGCACCATGACTAGCCATGACGCGACAGCCATCGTATCGCTTGTGTGATTACGGTGCCGTGCCGGCTCGTCAGACCTTGTTTCCCTCGGATTGGGTCGCTCGTCCCGAGAGGTTGCTCAGGAATCACTTTCAGATCAAAACAAATCTTCAACGATCAGGGGGGCATTGTGTAGAAGATCTGGGCGGTAATGCCGAGCGTCGCGAAATTAACATGCGCCACTGCACCGATAGTTTGCTGTGTAGGCGCGAAAACTTAGCTTAGCCGATGAGTGTTTGCGCTGCTTCCGAACTAGACTGGGAAGATTCGGCAGGACCAGCGCTCAGGTGAGGCTGAAGGAGGACTGGTCTAGTCCGTCCCAGAGAGATCTAAACTTAGCTACATCACTAATTTGGGACCTGGTCAACTGAGCCCAAAAGCCACGCTTCAGAAAGATAAGGTTGAAGTAGAGGCGAAGTTTTATTTCAAAGAAAAGTTTGTGGAGTCGAACCTAGAAAGTACACCTGTCTCACAGTCTTGAACCGCTCTGCCGTACTCTATATTTCGACTGCGCATAGCGTAAGTTGGATTGAATTGGCTTTCGTTGGAGGCCTGAGCATCCATCTACTGCCAGGTTGTTTCGGCTGCGGTGTAAGCTGCTGGGCTCCTCTTGAAGGTCTGGTGATAGAGCGAAGAGATTGAGTAATGCGGGGAAATGAATAGGCGGCAGCAAGATGACCGCGTAGGTGGACGTGAGGGGAGAGGGGATAGATCACATCCGCACCCAGAATGCGCACACTTGGCGCAGCGGAACTGGAGCTTCTTGTGACCTCTTTGACACCCGAATGACCGGCGGAGCGGAGCCGTGGCGGCTCCACCTCCATTCCGCGACGGGCGCCAAGACCGGTGTCGTCAACGGCCCGCCGGATCGGGCCATCTGTTACGTAAAGGGCGATGTGCCGAGAGGCTCGGCAGAAGAACATCGACATCCACGTGTTGGTTACATAGCAAATCGGAAGTCTCGGTGTCCCGCCTGTGACATATTTTACGTACAGAAACACATAATAGCCGGGCAATGTGCTGCGTTCGCCATATCGGCCGCATACAAGCCATCGTCGTGGAATCAAGTGCTGATGACGACAGTGACTCCTGTCAGCCAAAATGGTCCTCACAAGCAAGTCTCTGGTAAGTTATAGGGAGGGAACGATATAAAGGGGCTCGAACAAGTCCGGGAAAGGTGGGCGTCTCCTCTAGATCCACGTATTCCCAGTTCGGCACCTCCTTGCTTACTTCCTCCTGACTGCGTATTATGGCAGAGATTGTCGCCGATATCAACGAGCAGACCTATCGAGCCCCTCGGCCCGGATTCTTCCTAGGAGACGAGGCCAGTCTCAGGCTGTCAAGTCCTTTACTCGGCGATGATCAACTTCCTCCATCGCGCGTCCTAGGACGACTGGACGCCCTGCCCCTTGAGCTGCTCCATCAGATCCTCTCACAGGTCGATATATGCGCGCTCGTGGCGTTCCACAACGTCAACCAAGGCACACGAGCCGCTGTACAGTCCTTGCCTGGCTTCACGGCAATGGCCACCTTCCCTCGCGCTTTGGCTGCCTTGGTCCATCTACGGCACCGTTTTGTGAGCTTGCCTGCTCTTTCGAACTGCTTCCGCAACACCCGTTGCAGCCAGTGTGGTCACTACGGCGACTATATCTACTTGATAACGGTCGAGCGCGTCTGCTACCCGTGCTTCACGTCTCGGGTGGATTATGCCCCAGTGCCGAGGGAGAAAGCAAATCTGCCAGGTGACCAGCTTGCGCGACTACCACATGTACGTACCGTCCCCGGTAGGTACGGTGTTCTTGCTCGCAGTAATGTGTCCCTCGAGCTGTACGATCGTCGGCAAGTCCTCAGCCTCCGAGTCAATGCGGAACAATCAGAGTCTGTCCTTGAAGAGAGTCTACAGAAGAACCGACACCACAGGACAATTGCGAAAGCGAAACCAGACCCAACGAGGTACATGGTCGCCATCCCAGGGCCCTACTTCGATGAGAAGGGTGGGTGTTTTGACCGCGGCCTGTGCTGCCGGGCGTGTGTGAATACAACACGGACGGCACTGCACACCGGCTGGGACGATCCATTGCGGAAGTACACCAGAGACGACATGAAACAACATGTTCAGCAGCATGGCCCGATACTGAGGCATGGCGATGGAACCTACACGCATGATTCCCCACGGCGGCAGAACTTCCGGTCACTCCCAGGATTAGACGCATCTGTCGACCTTTGCCACAAGTATGAGGAGATAACCTTGGAGAAATTCGAGGTTGTTTGAAAATGCCGTTCAAGGGACGATAAAATTAATGATCGTGGATGGTTATATCGAATACCCTCGCTCAGATTTATGGGCCTCGGTGTAATATTTAGAACTAGGGACTAATTGGCGGAGCTCATATGCTTCAAATTGGACCAGGAGTCAAGCTCCAGTGATGATATCTTGACATATACTGACATCGAATGTGATATCCATTGTGCTCGCCAGTTTCCTTCACACCTGTTATCTCTGTTCTAGCCGACAGGGGACCAGCTTCGTCTACATCGCATTTGTCTGCAGCCCAATCTTCGATCTCAGCAAGAATGAGAAAACGGACAAAACTGTCTCATTTGAAGAGGTTAGGCATGTGATTGAAACGCCCTTCGTTTACTACCGAGGGCCGATACAATCGTGGCAGAGGTGTGCTGCTAGCTCCCTAGAACGGAGAGCCGATATTTGCAGTCGCAATGGCCGGCAAGTCCAGCGAGCGTAGGCGTGCCAGTGCCTCCATGTTCTGAAAAAGCTAGTCTCATCCATAAGGCATTCCCACTGAAACTTTATTCTATGTACGGTTTGCTGAGTAGGCAAAAATGGAAATCCGGAGAGGCATCTATGTAAAAGATGCTTGCCACGTCCGCCATACGCAAGGGACATGGATGGTATTATGAGACAGCTAGCCACCAGCAGAGCGCCGTATGTCACACCTTGGATTGAGCCACTTCCTGGGTTAATGCTCCCCTAAAACAATATAATTGTTGTCAAATCTGGGTTTATAAGGAGGTACCTGGTGAATATGTCTCTGGACCCATTGAGGAGCTGAAGGAGGCATTCAGATCCCCGTCATGACTTAACTTTTTACTTTGCAATTCTGCATGTGCCTATTGACTATCCAGATGTGCTCTCTCGTGACGTTACGATTCTGAGCAGACTGCTTCTCCGTACTGGGCGAGTTGCAACTTAAGCTAGCCTTATACGAACTGCCAGAGATCTTGCCGAAGGATTCGACTGCATAGCGGGGCCGTTGTAATAACATACGGAGAGAGATGAATGTCTTCGGCGAATTCAACTACACTTGGACTTGCCTGGCAGCTCACCAAGTCTGAATTCCGAGATCGGTAAAGCAGACCGTGGGCGCGCTATGTCGTACTGGCTGTTGATAGCGACTGACAAACAATCATCGAGCACGTCAAAAGCTCATGTCATCACCCTTCTGGAGCCCTGGGTGTCTCTGAGCAGGAACAAATAGGAAAAGATTGAATCTTTATCTCATGACATATTACGTCCTTTCGCAATGCCCTGGCGTTTTGGATAGTGAGCTCGGTGTAAAAAATCTGCCCCGGTAATTCCCAGCACTGACACAGTAGCATGACTGTTCCTAACCAGAGGCTGTGGACATCAAGACAAGTTCTTGGATGCGAACCCCATCTGCATATTTCCGTAGTCGAACACAACGAAGGCAGCTTTCAGAACAACGTCGCCAAATATCGAGAAGCCGATCCCTGTATCGGATTGCAGCCCGCCGTAGCATGTTGTCCCGGCACTGTCTAGTGGCGCGTAGTTCATGTAATTGCCAGGAACAGTGAAATTTGTACCAGAACTGTCAATGGTGAAGGTCAGGATGGGGAGGGCTGAGCTGCAGGGAAAAGTCCAGCCACCCCAGCTGCTGTCATATGCTGCACCCGTAACGCAGCTGTAGTAAGCTTGTACGACGCCATCGGGAAGAAGCAAGAGCGATGTGCCGGTGTCCGCTATGGCGGTGATGGACGTTGCATTGTACGGCTTATAGCCCACAGTGAAGCCGGGAATGGTGAACTTCCAGTAACCCCAGCTTTCATCGACGTCCGCGTAGCCAATGGTCCCAGTGTGCTGCGAGTCATCGATGTACCCAAAATTATACCAGCCATCTGGGACAACAAGTAAGCTGGCCTGCGATTCTCTTAATGGCAGGCATAGGACAGCCTATAGGGAGATAAAAGCGGCGTACCTTTATTATGTAAAAGATGGGCGGTAAATAGCTCGGACCAGAGATCGCCGTCGTTGATGGCATTCTCCAGCCATGTGCTCTGGCGGGTTGGAGAAACCTGATTTAGAGTACTAAAGGCCAGCCCCAAGATTCCGTCGCTACCAGTGTCAGACACGAACGAGTCCGAGACCTCTTTCGCAGCTTCTACCGCCTGGCTCGTAACTGCGACGCTCCCAATTTGGACCGTGTCAGCATAGACATCTCCACTGCTCGTGCTCCCATCACCGTAGGAAATGGACCAGGATTCGCCGCTCAGATATTCGGACGTCTCGCTATCAGCTGGCTCATAGAGATTGTGCCCGGAAGATTGGTCAGAGGCCAGCTCGCTGCTGAAGACCCACAAGTCGCTTGAGCCAGTATCGAAGTTGAGGTTGAGCACCTGCGCCGGGTCACCAATCATCACCTCGCAGTTGTATTCGCTGTCGTACGCCTCCGGAGTCGCCTGGACCCATGGACCACTAGTATCCTGTCGGACCTCGAGACGAGGCTCCAGGGTCTGGAGGGGGATGGGGATTAGCGAAGTTAGGTGCATGATCGACGTGATGAACTGAGTTGCCGACACGACCGTGTCCCCAACACTGTCTGTGATCTCGCCTGACATTATCTTCTCATAGACATCTTTGAGATCGGTAGGCATGGCAATATCGTGTTTGAGATACGCCTTAGCATAGGCAAGCGGCCCGTGAGGCGTGCAGTTCGCATTTCGACGGGCCCTTATGCTGAACTGACCCTTGTGCTCGCTCCAGTTCGGTGGTCTGAAAGGACCTGCCATGCATGCCCCGAATAGAACTGCCGTGATGATCCTCAAGTACTTCATCCTAGGGTGCTGTGTTTCACTACAATGGTGGTGATGCTTCAACACGTGCAGATAGAGCGAGCGACAGTGCGAGTGGCCCAGACTAAGCTATGCGCTCTAGTTTGCAACGGATCCCGCAAGTTGAGGAATGTATAGCGATGGCGGAAGCCGTAGGCGTTGGACGAAGGATAGAATGCTAGGAGATATCCGATTGCAGTGGCATTGACTGGGGGGATATGCGATGTCATAATTATACCTCTTCACATAGTTTTGCGGCGCACCCTTGTGGCCGTCTTTAACTTTCATGGCCCAACATAGCGCATCAGATTTCATTCAGATAGCAGCGGCAAAGAAAAACGAAGCTACAAGCAGAGCCATGCTACAAGACTGGTAATCCGGCTGCTGTGTGCAACTTACCATCAGCGATGACGGTGTAGAAGTTGGCAAGTTTATGAGAGCATGCGAGGATAAGTGGCTGCCATTTATAGCTTAGATTAAGCTTCAGGACTCGAGAGCTAGAGGCTTCCGCTAAATTGATGATTCCTCCTCAGGCAAGTAATCGATGAGAAAATTTCCAGAGGACAAAAGAAGCGGGTGTGCCTAGCTGTCCTAGCGAGATCTACCTGTCAGTGACGCACAGGAAAATCAGCGTTCCTTTATGTCCTCAGCCTTTTGCGGCGATGGGACCCTCCATCGTCAGATATCATGTGTCGAGCACAAGCCACAAGGAGAAGGCCAATATCTGGTTTTCTTCCGGACAGAGCCGCCATGGCCATGTTATTACCATTAATGTCTTCCTGCAACATTTCCTTCATCTACCTACCATCACATAATCAAGCATGCTCTGTCTATTTTGAAGGACCCTACAGTGAAGGGTACCGTCCTCGGTGATCAAATCCAACCGCTTTGATATGACAATCGGTGACCTTTCTCTAAGAGTTTCTGTGGGTCTCAGATGCGAGCTTAATCTTTGAAGAGTCGTACCTATTCCAACAGTCATTAACCGCATCTACGGAATACTGAGTCTCCAGGCTAGGTGCATGTGAATGTGGTGGATTTTGTGTTGTCCAAGTCGACAGCGGCCTAGTCGCAAGTCGAGGTGTACGTGCATCAGACATGCTTCTCGCCGTCTTTTTGCTCATCAACAATCCTAACAAGCAATAGGCTTGAGATTTCATTATATCTTATACGCGCAAGCCTTCAAATAACTGAATACACATATACTCGCCTGCTGCTGAGCTGATGAGCCTAGCCGACTGCTGAGCTGAGAAGCTTGGCATAGTTAGTAACTTGTGTTTGCTAGGGGTATCAAGCAGACTGGAGCTTTTTGCTTTGCATACGTCGTCGCAGAACGACCAGGTGACTCCCCGAGGGGCAATTTAGGCGAGAAAGACTACCGCTATCCCTGGCTTGGAGATAGGACATTCAATACCGATATTTTTCGGCTTCGACTGTATCTGATGTCTCATCATGTAGTACCTGGCTCATTTATCATAGGAGCTGAGGAGAACACTTCCACAATTGCGGTTTGCAGATGAGATCGCAGAAAGTAGCTGTTAGGTTGTTCTAAAGAGAAAAACATTTGTATAGATTTTTATGATTGAAGACTGACTACATAAAGATTCTTGAGAGTCGGAAAGATCCTTAATGATGTGCGTCAGAAGATGTAGGTAGCTGTTCTGCTACGACGAGAGCTAGAATTTGCGTCATGCACAACTCCAGATCTATCACTCCTCGGCTTTGTTCTCGGGAATCCGGAGCTCAACTCCGCCGTCAAGGTCTCCCTGCCCTCAAATGTCGCTGTATCCTTCCATCTACCATGCTGCTTTAAGATCAACCAAGTTCCTTCGAACCTGTGGTTGAAAATGGTCAAAGCGTTCTTCGTCACCCGCTCACGAAGAACTACCGCTTCCCAAACCTCATTGATTTTACTACTCATAGCAATTTAGGGGCCGTGCTGCCAATTCCTGCATCCGAAATTTAGGTGTGTGTACGCACGGGAGACTGAATTTGGGCATTGAGTTATGTAGAGTAACGCGTTTCTAGGAACTCATCTCCAGATAGTTCGAAGAGTTGCCGAGGAAGTCTCCGCGCATTAAATACCCACTAAGCCTCAAAGTAGCCACAAGGAGATACAGAGTTTATGGCCTTCAATACACGAAGATGAAATCTTCATTTGTCATATCGGTCATGTCCAGAAAAGCCTTGTCGCCAACGGTCCCCGACTGTCGCACGGCGCCACTAGTAACGTCATCGGCAGCTGCGCTGTTCTCTGTAGGAGCCCTAGCAATGCGCCGCCGCTCGACCTCTTCCGGTGAGTCCATGCTCTCGTCAATGACTACAGCGTTCTTGCCCAGAGAAACACGTTTTTTGGCGTGGGCCCGGTTCAGCGCGACCAGATAGAGCGTTGTGATGAGACACAGCACGACTATAACGACATATAAGGCGAGATTACTCCTGAGGCCTCGAGAATACTCAGGGGCCTCAGCGGTGGTGTATAGTTGAGGCCCCACGACGTTTCCCACGCTCTGGCCAACGAACAGGACAGCGGTTGGGCACTTTCGCTTGGTGTCACCAGCGGTGTTCTGCGCCGACCAGGAGTAGATAAGCGGTGTTATGGCAGGATACACGGAGATGAGATAGTATCCGACCAGAAGAGCAGCCTTGTGATGCGCCGTGTGAGGCGTCACCATCAGAATGACGCAGCCGATGATGGGTGGGACACAGAGGGATATGATGACTGGACCCTTCTTCTTGAGCTTGGTTGCAAGAAGAGCACCGCCAATCGTAGCGATGAGCTGGACCGCGCCGAAAGGGATGTTGAAGAGAATGGTCTGGAAAGAGTCAAAGCCAAAGGAACGGACAATGAGTGGTCCAAACGTGGATATTCCTCCAGAAGGGATGCTGGTGGGCAAACAATCAGTGGGAAAGTTAGGACAGAGGAGCTCGCACAAAGTGAACCCACGAGATTGAGAAGATGAGCGCGAACCAACACCAGGTTTTGAGGTCGAGAGCAGTCTCCTTCACGTGATCCCAGCGCCATTCGCGGGACATGATGCCCATCTGGTTCATACGCAGGCGCTCGATGGCAATGACTTTGTCATGGTCCTTGAGGAACTTCGCCTCAACCGGCGAGTCAGGCATGAACAGGAACATAACAAAGGAGAATGCCACTGTAATAACGCCAAAGAATAGGAAGATGATCTGCCGCACTCATTCATTAGAATCCAGCAGCCCGAGGACAAGAGACTCGCGAGGCGACGTACTTGGTATGAGCGAAGTCCAGACGAGATGTGGCCAAGACCGTAGGTGATGAGACTCCCAAACTACATATCCCCGTGGATGAAGTCAGTAAGCCGCGTCTCTGAGGCGGTTGTCTAGCCAAGAGGAGTCCTTGCCGTACGCACCATATTGGTGATGCCATTCATGGCATACCAGTAGCTAACACGGACGGTCTGCTCCCTCCGCCTCCACCACATCTGGGTGATGGCGACGAAGCTGGGGGCTACACCGGCCTCAAAGGCGCCAAGGAAGAACCTCGTGGCGAGTAGGCCCTTGAAGTTGTGGGCGGCGGCCATACAGGCTAGTGTGGCCCCCCACATGAGAACCGTGAAGCTGGTGAACTTGCCGATAGGCAGCTTGACGAGCAGCCAGGCCAGAAGCGGCTGCATGACCAGCTGAGCTAGGTAGACGATAGAGCCAAGCCAGCTGTACTGATCGCCGACAAGGTGGGTGTCGTCAATGAGGCCGAAGACAGAAGCGTAGGCGAGTGTGGCCTTGTCGAGAGCTTGCAGGAAGTAGACGGTCAGCATTATGGGCAGGATGACGAGGTCGATCCGGCGCAAGACACGACGGTCGTCGGCCGGAGTGACGACGACGCGGGTCCCTTCAGCAGCTTGCTGGGTCTTGAGCAGCAGCTCGGCGGCGGCGTCCAGCCGGTGGGGCCGGCTGCCGGTGTGCGGGCCGTGAGGTGGGGCGTGCTCGATGGTCTCGACAGCGGGCTTCGGTGTGACGTCCTCGGCGCCTTCGGCGTCCGCTGCTTCTGTATTGCCTTGTTTCGCGCGCATTGTGGCACCTTGCTCTTCCTCTTCAGGGCAATCAGGGAGCGGCTCGTATCGCGCAGCAAAAGAAGAGGACGGCGGAGGCGAGCGAAGGGATGATGAATCAGGCCTGAGTGAAGAGTAGAACGAGAAGAGATGTGTGAATGAGGGGGAGCGTGGGAAGACATTCTTAAGGATCGCCATGGCCTATGGAGGAACCAGGCGGCATCGAAGAAGATTGTGCCTCGAGGTGGCACGAGAGATAACCCGAGGCGGGAGTCAGTTCCAACCTTGTCTAACGGAGCCGTGTGTTGGTGACGACACCGGAAGAGCGGGGCTGGCCGGACAAATCAGGGCATGAGATTGTAGGAGGACAACCCTCGAAGGAGGGGAAGGAATGCGGAGGCGGGCAGAGAGTCGGTTCCAGGCCCATGCGCGTCTTATCTCCACTTCCCCAGGCCTTCATCATCCTGAAAGTATCTAAGCAGTAGTTTGAGTACTTTCCGCAATGCTGTACCTGCCCTTCCCAAAGTAGGTAGCCAGGCAGCCAGGGTATCTAAGGGTAGGAAGTATTGGTGAGATATAGGTTGTTCGAGGATCTCGTGCTCGGATGAGATGATCGAAAATAGTGTGCGGACGGGATCCCTTAGGTAGACGCTCCTAGGTATGACGACGATTCAATATCGCAGCGAAAGCGAGTTCGTGCGAGAACCAACATAGAGAGCTAACCGGGGGTATGGACCTGTGAATCCTGGGAGTGTTAGGTCCGCAAGACGGAGGGAGGGATCGAAAACGCAAAACATCAGCTGGACTCGACTCCCGGAGTGCCATTGGGTCCAGTACCCGAAGGCTAACCTGTGAGAGAGACGGTGGGGCCCCCTCCAGGATGACATCAAATATCGTTCGTTTGTCTCTACTCCGAACAGTACTAACTGCCAACAGCCAGTCACGCAGACATTCACTAATATGCCAACACATGTGTTCCCATAAACCGGCTTTGCCTGAGGCTACCTAGAGAGGACAGTTGCACCCTATGCTCGCTAGTGACGGTCGGCGCGGAAGGGTCCATAATCGAGGCATCCGATTGTAGCAGAAAAGCGGTCAGTCATGGACTCGTGGGACCTTGTCCTGGTCTGATTCGGGGCGAGGTTTTCCTGGACACGGCACCCGGATCCTTGCTCTCTTTCCGTACCTTGGACGGATAGAGCGAGTTTATCGCTGGGTACCTAGCTGTCTAGTTTGATGTAGAGGATGGATGGATCGAACATGAGCGGATGCCCTTTGGGTGAACTCAATCCTACCACTAGGCAACTAGCTCTGGCGACGAATCTTGGCAACCTTGATCTGATTTCCTGGTTACTACGGCTGTGAGGTATATAATCTTGATGCTACGAAGGATCACGGAGGTCTGGCTAGCTAGTGACATGACCCAGAATGGGTTATCCCCCACTCCCTCCCTCCTTGACCGGTCAATAGAGATGACTTTTGTGCCCTCTTTCCCGTTGCCGGCATCTCCTTTCTTTGGCTGGTCGGCAGCAAAGAGATTCGGGTACCTTACGTAGCGCCATGCACTTGTCACGAAAAAGAAGCCTGTGAGGGGTAGACAGGGCTCGGCTCAGCTCTTGTCATGCCAACTCCCCCGCGGCTCGAAAGAGCTAGACCCGGGATTCCCTCTCCTACAGCAGGACACCTTCGCGTAAGGCACCTTGACTCACCTGGACTCTCCCTTCTCGCCGTCTCGGCTTCACCCCCGGCCGTCTCATTTAGCCCAGCCAGAAATGCCCGAAAGGTCTCACTAACATTCCTCCCTCGCATAGCCAAATCTAATCCGGGAGTGATCACCTTTGTCTTTGGGGTCCGCGTTTGTCAACCACGGCATTGCCTGCACTCCCTGGCCTTGTGCCGCCGACCTCGGCCTGCAGTCGCCCAGCGATCGGCCCCGAATTCGGTGAGTCGGCGAGCCCCTCGCTCAATAGGTTAGACGCCATCTTTCTCACCTTGAGCGAAGATGACCCAAGATTTGTACTTATATTGAGGCCAGGTGGCGTCTGACATCCTGCGAGGGCATTGCCTTACGTTTGTAGCCTCTTGCCGCTTTGTGTATACGCACCCGCGGTGCCGTCTCCCTTGTACTAGGCGCCGCTGGTCCTGTTGGAGTCCATCGTTGTCTTGCCGTCAAGGACACTGCCGACCCCCCTGGAAGAGATGTGGACACGATCGTTGGTCCTGCGAGGCCACGCGGCTCTCTCATCGCCAATCTCTTACGAGACAACCCATGCTTTTGACCTCTCGGCTCCCCTGGCGGCCCTTCTCCGTCTCCACCGGTGCTGTGTTGGTCTGCCTTTCTCGGTCTAGAGACATGCATTTTGCATCGTCCATCCCGCGGGATGGGCCCCGGCCTAGGACGCCGGGTCTCCACATCTGCCTCCGATTCCTCCGATTCCCCTCAATGTAAGCCACCGCTCTGGGTCCGATGACCTGACGACTTTTCTGCTGCGTTGGCCGGGCGTTGGTTTTCCAACCTTAAAATAGGCCGGCATTCCCTCTGCAGCTCGCTCTTTGTAACTCTTCGGAAGCCCTCTCAACGGGATACTGAACAGGCCCTTTGTGTGTTTCGCGACTTCTGTTGCTTTACTTCCGTTCAGTTGGGTCCCCTATAATTGGGAGAAGATATGGAAACGGCGTATCAGGCTTCAATCACGACATCTCCTTTGTTTTCTGGCATTTCCTTTGCTTCCCCTCAGGATGTTGCATCAGTACGAGCGCGTACCCAACCGGTACATGCCCGACGACGAGGGTGCCACTCGCTCCAAGCCTCTACCTGGTATCAAGCTCCATTCTGTCGACGAGAATCTCCCCCATTCGTTTGACTTCAGCTTCGACGCGATACGCCACAATGTATTTCGCACCACCTTCTCTTCCAAGAGCCATCCCATACCGCCCTTCCCTTCCATCCGGCCCCCTCAGCCTGTCTTCGTCGGTAGCAGTGAACCCATAGTCGTCACGGACTTGGCAGCCTGCACTAGCACTATCGACTGCGGGTCGACTCGGGCGGTCGTGGAGTGGTCTAACGCGCCTGTGATCTCGCTCTTTCTGAATGGCGTGCAAAAGGCCATCCATCGGGACCTCCACTTCCGGTCCTACGCGGTGGATGACCTTGGGGTAGCACACTACAGCGTGTATAAGAAGGATACACTCCACGTGGGCCTGGGTGAGAAAGCGGCCCCGATGAACCTGAGCGGCCGTGGCTTCATCATCTCGGCAAGCGACACGTTCGGCTATGATGCTTATCGCACAGATCCGCTGTACAAACACATCCCTCTGCTCATCAACGTGACGCCGCAGGGCTGTGTCGGTATCTTCTCGGCCTCCCACTCTCGGGGCACATGGGCAGTCGGCTCCGAGATTGACGGCATGTGGGGCCACTTCAAGGTGTATCGTCAGGCATACGGCGGCCTTGAGGAGTACCTGATCCTCGGGAAGACAGTGGACGAGGTCGTGCGGTCCTACGCGGACCTTGCGGGCTACCCGTTACTCGTCCCGCGTTACATGATGGGCTATGTTAGTGGCGGCATGAAGTACAGTATGGAGGACGAGCCGCGGGCCGCGGACGCCATCGTGGGCTTCATCGAGAAGTGTCGGGAGCATGACATTCCGGTCTCAGCGTTTCAGATGAGCTCCGGGTACACGGTCGCGGAAACTGAGCCCAAGACCCGCAATGTCTTCACCTGGAACCACCACCGGTTCCCTGACCCGCGAGCGTTTACCAAAGAGTGCCACAAGCGCGGGGTCAGGCTCCTGGCCAACATCAAGCCGTACGTCCTTGCCAACCATCCGGCGTACGGTCAGTTATCCGCTTCGGGAGCCTTCTTCAAAGACCCGATCACTCAGGCCACTGCTGTAGCTCGTCTATGGAGTGCCGGTGGTGGCGAGAGTGGCGAGGGCAGCCATATCGACTTTACCAGCAAGGCCGGGTTCACGTGGTGGTATGAAGGCTGCAGGGCACTGAAGGAGGTCGGCATAGATGCGATGTGGAACGACAACAATGAGTACAACATCCCCAGCGATGACTGGCAATGTGCCCTCGAGACCGTTCCAGTACCCGAAGGCGAGACAGGCAAGCACATCGGGCTCTGGGGCAGAGCAATGCATACCGAGCTGATGGGCAAAGGCTCTCACGATGCCTGTGTCGATGCTGAGCCCGATGCCCGGCCTCTCGTCTTGACGCGCAGCGCCACTGCAGGCACGATGAGGTACGCTGCGTGCTCCTGGAGTGGGGACAATGTTACAAGTTGGGAGGGCATGAAGGGCAGCAATGCCCTTGCATTAAACGCCGGCTTCTCTCTTCTGCAGGTTTGTTTCCGGATCGCACCCTTCGTTCGTATGGCTACAATGTTGACATCTTCCGCAGTGCTACGGTCACGACATTGGCGGATTCGAGGGCCCGCAGCCCACACCGGAACACCTCGTCCGTTGGATACAGCTTGGCATCCATTCCCCGCGGTTTGCTATCAACTGCTACAAGACGTCTCCAGAGGACAACTTGGTCGGCGACGTCATTGAGCCGTGGATGTACCCGTCTGTCACGCCGTTGGTCCGCGCTGCGATCAAACGTCGGTATGAGCTGGTACCCTACACGTACTCCCTGTGCCTGCAAAGTCATGTCAGTGCCGTCCCGCCTCAGAGATGGACGGGCTGGGGCTACGAAGAGGACAAGAACGTGTGGACTAAGGAGATCATGGCCGGCGACACACAATACTGGTTCGGCGATGCCCTGCTCATCTCCGGCGTCTACGAGCCGGGCAGGAGCACTGCTCGTGTGTACCTCCCGTGCGGCAACGGAAACCACGGCTTCCTAAACACCAACGCTCCGTATCAGCACTTGGCCGCGGGGCAGTGGCATGAGGTCAGCTCGACGTGGCACAGCTCCATTCCGGTTCTTGCTCGGTGCGGCTCCGCGGTCCCGGTGGGTAAGAACCGTCCGACCAGTTGCCGTGCGGAGGAGGACCCGGAGTTCCCCGGTGAGGAGAAGGACGACTGGCGCGGTGTTGAGATCTTTCCCCCTCCGGTGCACGCCATCCTAGCCTCGGCCCCGGTTGTCGCGCACAACGATGGTGCCAACGAAGTCGAACTCCGAGGACCGGCGGCAGACAGTGCAACCACGCAGCAGCTCTTCAGGTCGACGTGGATGGAAGACGACGGCATCAGCAGCGAATCCTTGGCCGAGATGTGTGTCCTCCAGGTCGCTTATGAACCAACGGAGAAGAGCATCGTCTTGGAGGTCCAAGCAACGAAGCAGGGAGCGTGGGCGCCGCTCTGGCTGACGAACGGCGTCGATATTATCCTCCCGGTCGGAGAGGAGAGGAGAGTCGTGCTGACGGACGGCAAAGCAGCGGCCGACCAAGGACGAGACTTGAAGGGACGGCGTGTCTGGAAGGTCGACGTGTCCCTCGGCCAGTGTCTCGCAGTCCTCGACCGCCCTGGGGACGGGAAATGAGGAAATAACAGAGCCCGGCGATCCGTCGGGGGGGCTTGGGAGGGGGGCCACGGGACGAGCGACGTGACACAGACCGGGGCGGCGGTGAGTGACATGAAACATGAAACAGTTTTTAAACAGATCTTGAATGCAATGCCGCCTAAAATAAGCAGCGTCCAGCGCAGCTCCCACGTGTCGCTGGCTGCAAGAGCAGCCCATAGACGGCACTGAACTCTACTCCTAGCACAGCCGGCCGTCCCGCTCTTCGTTTCTCTTGTCCCGCACAGCTCAGTCGCGTCGTGGCATCGATGTTGGGCACCCGAATCTCCCAGCTGTGGGCCGCCAAGGTCCGGCCTCAGCTCCGCCACCTCCTGACGCATCTGCAGTTCTGCACATTCCCACACGTCCCGACCGGCGCAAAGTCTGGCGCCCGCCGGTCCCATTACCCGCTGGCGTTTAGCCCGATGAGGAAGGGGTCTAGAGCGGTCTGGACGGGATCCACCCTAGACATTATCGAAACAGCCCTACCGATGGACATTCCGCGTGTGGTACGGGAGCGCACACTAAAGAACGGACAGGCGCTGCAGAGTATTTTGGCGACTCTGGCGGAAAAGCTCGGGCTCGTAGAATCCGCTTCTCAGACTCCAGATCTCACGGGCTCGCTTTCCTTCCCCTCCTTCCTCGGAAGCATTTGTGGCGTGCCCCTAAGCCTGTCGTCTTCCTCCCCCACCTCTGAGTACCATTCATCTCTCCGGCCGCCAGCAATCCTCCAAATGTACGCTCTACGAAGACAGCACCACGATGCCCGCGCTCCCCATCGCCGAATTCCCCCTTCGAGGCGACTGGCACGATGACTATGCCCGCCGCGATGAGCAGCCAGTGCTCCCCGGGCCCCTGCGCTACAGACCTCTTGGAGACAAGGAGATCCGGCAACTGATACTGTACCCTGGTGATGACACGGCTCCGATACAGTGTGCGCTGTACTCCTTAAGCTTGGAACATGCCGCGACCAAATACGTCGCGCTCTCGTACCTGTGGGGTGACCCTTCAGCCACGGAGCGGATCTTCGTCGATAACCACGAATTCCAGGCTACCAGCAACCTCGCAGCCGCCTTACGACACATACGGCGAAATCTGAAGGAGGAGCAGACAGCCGTGCTCTGGGTGGATGCTGTCTGCATCAATCAGGCCGACGTTGAAGAGCGTAGTGCCCAGGTGCGCATGATGAGGGACATATACGGGACCGCAGCCCTCATACTCTGCTGGCTTGGCGAGGACGGTGAGCAGGGGCTCAGCTACCTCAAGGAATTGGTTGATTCCACCCTCGACCTTCACGAGACTCAGGCTAGCCCAAACTCACAGCCAAATCGCAATGGACTTCTGCCTTCCCTCGTCCGGGAGCGGTACCCGGCGATCCGCGATGCCGTCAAGGCATTTCAGAATGGATACTGGCGGCGCGTCTGGACGACATTGGAGTACTCGGCTCCCGTACCCGGAATCCTTATGTGCGGCAGCGTGTGGATCAGCAGAGATGTCTTTGCCACAGCAGCTCTGCTCTACAAGCAGGATCTCCAACATCTTGGGCATATGATGGACCAGACAGATGGGGAAAGCTCCTTTACCGCTCACACGCTCTGGGCTGTTGACAAGGTTTTGCACGACCAGAAGATCATTGGCCTCCAGCGCCAACGCGCCGCCGACGGAGGGGAGGAGAGCCAGGAGGGTGTCAGGCGTTTTGCGTTCTTGAGCTTGCTGCAGCGATTCCGTGACCACGGTGCGAACGATCCGAAGGACAGAATCTATGCGCCGCTAAGTTTGGCATTCGACGAGCCCGAGGCCGTGATGCCGATCGACTATTCCAAACCTGTCCAACAGGTCTACACGGACGTGGCAAGATATTGCCTTGCAGACCGGGACTGGCCGCTCAGTATCCTCGAGCTATGCCGTTACGGCCTGTCACCGGATCTTCCGTCCTGGGTGCCAGATTGGAGAGTGCTCCCGCGGAAGATACTCTCGAGAAACGGGACAACTGGCGAGCAACTGTTCTATGCGAGCAAACATTGCTTTCCCCACGATGATGGGCCGGTTTGGGAAGCGTTGCCAAGCGGCGTTCTTCGACTCCACGGTCACCTCCTTGACTCCGTGGGGAAGACATGGGCTCCGGTGTTCTCTGAGGATGTGGCGCATGGTCGTTTCGAGGGTTGGCTTGTGGACGACGGTGAAATCTATCAGCCCACCGGGGAGAGAAGGTTATGTGCGTATAGAACCACGGTCGGGATCACCGCGGAGGAAGATGACTGTCTGCTCGACCATGACGAGATTCATCGCGTTGACGAGGACATGGTGGAACTTATCCCGAGATCGGAATGGAAGAACACGCCAGAGTTAGTGCCGCGTTTGAACAGGCGACGGTTGGCCCGGACTGCGAGAGGCTTCGTCGGGATCGTACCCGCTGAGGTGGACGTTGGAGACGAGATATGGCTCCTACGCGGGGGCAATATGTTGTACGTGCTCCGCACGCGCGGGTCGGACCATGCTTTGGTCGGCGAGGCGTATCTTCATGGCCTTATGCACGGCGAGATCTCGGAGACTTTCGATCTTCCCGCCCAGTTCGTGCAAGTGACCATACGGTAGAACACATGTCTATGGCCTACGCTGCGTTCTTCCCCCACAGGCAGAGAGTGGTGCAATATCTGTCTTTCCGTATCAGCCCACGAACAATTCACGGCTAACGTCATGCTGGCCACAGCATACTGATGCTGAGCGGCTTGGCCACGGTGGCCTATGGCTCAGCGCTTTAAACGATGATATCACCGCCAGAAGCGCGTCCACCATAACGCAAGGTGACTAGAAGACGACGATTGCGTAGAGTCGTCGCCGCCGTTCCGGCAATCCCGAACTTACGGGTTTCCGCGTAACAAGGCTAAACCGAGCACAGCATCCAGAGTTCGCCAAGTCTCGGGGGAGATATCCGGAACCGTCTACTTAGGGCGATACTCCTGGTCTGCCGGCTCTCGAGACATGACATGCGGCAAAGAGAGCATATCCTCAGGATAGACGGGGCCAGATATGGGGACGCTCCGTCAGTGACGAGAAGTCCGCACCATCGAGGTTGCAATGAAGCTGCATTCCGCCATCCACCTAGGTCTGCGAGTCCCTTTCAGGAGTTGAGAGGTACAGAAAGCGTAGCAGATACGACAATGATGAATATGGGTCTATTCCATCTGGGGTTATCAGTAATTGATCGATCGATGTCATCCTAGAAGTCTCGTTTTGATTGGGGGTGCTCAGTGGTTCTGATGAGGTGCCTCGCCAGTCTAGCTTAGAGTCCAGTGCACCATACGCGCAGCTGTAACTCCCTCCACTGGCAGTCCGGGGGGGGGGTTCTCAATCTGGGTCTTGTAAGAAGATCGACGCACACACCTCGAAGGTGATATGTAGAGCCTCTCCTGACAGGTCCGGGGCTAGCACGGTTTTTCATAGCCCAGCCTCCTCCGAGACAGCAAACCGACAGACGCCAATGTCTGCATTCCCAGACATCCTGCAGCCACAAAACGACAGAGCACAACACACGAGGCCAGGAACAGCTAGGAGACAACGATCCTGATAATGCACGGGCATCCTGCTGGGCGACCACGGGGGCAAACTACCTTCCCCTGCAGCCGATAACACAGAGAGGAATGCACGCCACGGCACATTTTCCGGCAGCCCTGGGGCCAATCAGGAGCGCGGGATACATTTCCGGCTTTTGCTGACCAATAGGAGCTTTCGGAGTCGTTTGGCCAATGGCATGCAAGCTTCAAAAGATTGTTTTGAGGAGAGGCGCCTTGACAGCCTAACCCGGCATCGTGGCGGCAGTCCCAGGGAGGGAGTCCTTGGCTCGAGGGCTGGGCTGAGAACGCACGAGGGTGGAGAGGGCAGCCGGGGCTGAAGAGGGACCTGATATAGCGGACTGCGTTTGTCTGATGGCCTCGAAGGGCCGGCGATGTCGCCTCGATAGGCGGGCTGGCTGGCCCTGCCAAACTGCACGCCCTGGGGAGCTCGGTTGCGGAGCGTGCAGCACGAAACAGGGATCACCTAAGCGCTGCGTGATACAAGCGGGTGTTGTACCACCTCAGCTGAGTCGCCGCATGGCCGGCCATTGTCGAGAGGCACGGCACCTGATAGTTCCCTCCCCGCCGGGAGCACCTGTCAAGTTCTGTTGAAGCAAGACATCAATGTGATCGCCCCGGGCTTTGGATTCTTCGCCACGCGGGGGGCTTCCTGTTCGGATGTACATCCTTGGCTCACAGCGCCGCGACCATCGATGATCGGCAAATGCACCCGCCTCGGACTCGATTCCGCATCGCGCCATTGATCCAAAGAGCAAAGTCGACCCCGCGCAGGCGACCTGGAATTCCGCAAGCCTTCCACCTGGTTAGTCTGATTCGTCTTCTTCCCCCCCAGAAACAGGGGCGGGGAAACCGGACACCCGAAAGAGAGAGGGGAGTTCTGCCCTACCGCACCGTCAGCACGAATCTGGGGGCAAGAGATTCCAGCAACAGAGCCTGCTTGGCGAGCCATGAGCCAATGCTACTGATCCCGACGGCTGGCAGTAGTCCCAACGACGGCACGCCATCCACCAAAGCGATTGTTGAAGACCCGAGCCCTTCTCGCCCCCCCCGGTGTCCGCAAGCCGCAAACCTAGCTCTGATTCAGGCGAGATATCTTTGCTTACAGCATACCACTTTCCGCGACGCTATCAATACCTCCTTGCTCCACAGACTCTTTCGCGACCCGGCGTCTCGCCCCAATCCTCGTCCATTGCATCATCTCAAATCAGCAAGAGACCTCTTCTCTTATAGTACGCTATGCCTGTCCTGCACACTGCCGCCCTCGCCTTCAGCCAGAGGCCGTACAGTCGACCTTCGGCCTAGTGGACGGTCCGGCTAATGTCCGCAATAGAACGGCGTCTCCCCATTCCCTCGCCCTTTTGAGCGCACGAGATATCGCATCACGGACCAGGCGCAGTGATACTTCTAAGAACGCGCGACGGTGGAAACGATGCAAGCCGACGTGGAACCACGCTTCGGTGGTTATGCATGTGGAGTTTTCTCTCCCGGCCGGTTCGTTTCGATGGAGGAGAGCACGTCGGCGGCTGCTGCAGCTGCTGGGTCGTGGGATGGCAACCCGTACCTCATGCCGTCTGTACAACTCGACCACGGCCTGACATCCCCACTCCAGACGTCGCTCGAAATGTCTACCGCCCTCTCCCACCTTTACGCGGAGTACTCCACGGGAAGCCAAGGCATGTACGACGCTGAGGCGGCGAACCTACCGACAGAACCGCCCTGGGTCGCCAACGGCGCGCATTCGGGTCTAGCGGCCCAGTCCTGGCCATCCATGGATGAGAATGACCAGCGGCAGAGCTTCGCGACACCGATCCCGTACCCGAACGACGGCAAGGTGCAGTGCCCAATCCCGCCCGGGTCTTTCTCGCAGGAGACACAGCAAGCCGCTCCAGGTTGCGCTGGGCTGCAGTCAAATGCTCGGCCAACAGCACCCCGAACTTCCAGTTACGGCTATGCCACACCAGTCTACCAACAAGGTCAGGGCGTTTGTGTCACCCCGGAGCAGAGCCCGCAAGATCTGTCGCCGGGCGCGACTCGGCATCGGGGACCTGGTAGAAGACGGTCAGAAGATGACGGCAAGAGGCGAGGACATGCCCGGAAAAGGCCGTCCCAGATTCACGCCGCCGACGCCAACAAACTGCGACGACTGTCGACGGCAGCATCTCTGACTAGCATGCCACATGCGATGGTCTCTCCACCAGCCCAGCGCATCACGCCTCTCTCCCCCCCACGCCGGCAATCCATTGACCTCCATCTGCGGCCCAGTCCAAGTGAAATTCTTGACTATGGATCCCTTGCAGAAGCCACATACCCACCGCGTCCCATTCCGCAACGTAACGACTCGTTTACTAGCTTGCGCTCTTCCTCAAGTTCTGCCGCGACTACCTCACAGTTCAGCCCCTCGCCCCCCTCCTCGTATCGCCAGGCGGAGCTGGGTTCGTCTCAGCGAGCCCGCAATCGCGTCGCCGCTACCAAGTGTCGTGCCAAGACCAAAGCGGCCATTAATCACTTGGAGGCGAACTCCAAGTTGGTCTCGGAGCAGCGTGAGGTTCTCTCCCGCCGAGTAGCAATGCTCAGAGACGAGGTGCTGGCTCTCAAAACGGAGCTTTTAAAGCACAGCCGGTGTGACTGCATATTAATTCAGCAATACCTCAGTAACGCCGCCGCGCAGATTGGACAGGGCGCCAAAGAGGGCGCTGCTCGGCGGCTGCAGCAAGATTTTGACTAGGGACACCCCGTCGGGCCCCTCTTGGGGCGCGCGATAGCCTGGAGAGATACTGTTTTTTGTGTGGGTGCTCCGATCCAGCCGGGTTTGGAAGAGCGTAAATTTGCTGGAAACTTTCCCTGGAGTAGTCAGATCGGCAGCAATTTGCGCGTTACTTAGGAGCAGACTGTCCGGACTCGGGTGGTAAGGCCTTCCCCCCATCCGATTGTCCCTGACTGTGCGGACAATCCCGCTATCCACCCGAGCAGAAGTTTGCATCATATTCATCCACTTGCCTCATTTCTAAAGCTTCCGCCTTTATAAGTTAGCTCTCCAGAGGGGAAGTGTCTTGTTGAATCTGCTGTCTTCGTCACTCTGGGTTTTCTGTTTCTTGGGTGGGAAAGGTATACTGGGAGTATTGGAAAACGACCTGGCAAGGAAGGCAACAGCGTGACTTTACATACCTATGTTTTCTAGGCTCGAGTTCTTCACAACAACGAGTAATCAAAACGCTGTTCTTTGAGGCGAAGAGAGTCGTAATTCACTTTCACGACACGTGGCCGGATGACTTGCATGTCGACAACAGGCGCACCGGGGGAGGGATTGATGTGACGAAGCCGGTTGCCGACTCGGGTCGAGGAATCGTCACTATGTCCTGAGATTGGTGCATGAACTTGTCGGATATCTTGTCTTCGAGAAGGTCAACATGACAAGCCGTCCACTCTACCCACACAGCGTCAGTAAAAGCATCCCCCCACAAGCAGCATGCCTAGCTCAATAGGCCCTCGACAACCTAAACACGGCTGAGTGACCGTATTTGGGCTGTTACAGCCGTTGGACATCATCCTGAGTCGTAGAGAGCTTGAAAGCGAAGTGATATTACCAGTTGCTGACAACCCCATAACAGGCCCGGCGGAGGTATGCCGAGGGCTCTTAGGCGTTTGCCCCATGTACAGGGTGCTGGAAACCGTCTATCAGTCCCTTCTCTCACTCTAAACGGTGGCTTTCTGAGCAGATAGTCTAGTGGCGCCGCGTTCAAGCACAACTGGGGCCTACACCCACCGTCTATCTCTTTGGAACTGGATCATGCCAGCCGGAGGATATTTTCGGCGGCGACTAGCATGGCGGACAGAAAAGTGACCAACAAGCCAGCAAGACTGTTGGACTTGCTGTCGTAGCCGCGTAGGAGCGCGCCCGCAACTACAGCCGGACGATGCGAGGCATCGATAATCGAGGGGGAAGGAAGCAATCAACCCGTGTAGGATGCAGTAGTGTGGAGAAGCTATCCTTTTGACTGGAAGCGAAAGGTGTGGACAAGAAATTCAACTTCCGTTGCCCTCTCGAGAGGAAGAGGAGAGAAACCTGACGACGCACACGCGGATCAGATTGCCTTTAAGGTTAGACGTTCGAGGGCTGTGTATTCGGAAAGCATAAGGGATACCCCAGCCCGTCTGCCTGACACGTCAGGCGGCACAAAGAGGCATGAGCGACTATGTCTCCCGCCTCCCATTGGGGTATGCAGCGGAGAACAGCCGGAGTCGGCGATCATTCCGTGTTAGGTTGCTGATTGGGAGTCACCCGTGAAGGGTCAAGGGAGCTGAGTGACATTGTGCAGAAGGCAGAGAGCCAGGAGATGTACCTTATAGTATCAGCCGGGCTGGCCCCCCCCCCGGCGGTTCGTACAGCACAGCTTTGCAAGGTTAAGCATGTACGGAGTGCAGCCGCCGAATACATCCAGGGCAACTGGCCAGAGGAGTATCCCGAGCACAGCAGCCTGGAGAAGCGCTCTTCCTGTACGACCGAGGACCGGGGTGATTAGGTGTGAAAGGCGACATCAGCATGACGACTAACACGTCCACTTGAGCTCGTCGTCGCTGATGTGTGCTGCACCGGGGGAGCTGTACCCATACGGAGAACCAGTGTGCAACTCAAGTCTTGGAAACAGTTGGTCCCCGTGTAGAAGTGGTGGTGTCATTGCGTAATGAATGCAGAATGCAGACCGCAAAACGACCGTGCGTGATGGCTTCAGCCTCTCGTCATAGCGCCGTCGTTGCAACACCGCTGACCATTGCGGCCGAAGTAGCGACAGGTGCGCCAGCCCCCCCTGAGGCGAGGCATTTGCATTGGATGTTCTTGCTCACCCTTTCCATCTAGTTGTACCTAGAAAGTATAGGGGGCCATGCAAGATACTTGTTGTCTCGACTTGCCAGCAGCCCCAAGAGGCAATCTGTGGCCGCCAAGTTGGAGGTCGTGTTCTGATGTTTGACGCCTTAGGTACCCAGATGTGCTGGTTTTAGGTTTCCGAGGAACCTGTGGCACACGGAGCATTTGTCTTACTGGCTGTACTGCCTTGGGAAAACGCTACATGAGGCCGCCTTCGTCGCACGCTTCAGGTCCACGTCTTGTTGGCCCTTACTTCGGTTCGCCGGCGATCTATTAATCTATGATGGTACGAACTCGTGACGCTGCACCGTGTGGAGTGTACCTCGGATAGTCGCCTACGGACACCTAGGTTCTGAGGTACCTGTCTTTGAATGCCTCCCCCACGTGCCTCCGCATCGGCCCGAGGGGAGGCCGGCACGGGACCCGCAGCGGGGCGCGCATGGACCACGCGTGAAAACGACGGTGCCCCAAAGTTCGACCAACTTGCAAAATCTCGACGACCTTTACCTTGAATTCCATCCTGCTCTTGACGCGGCAAGGACGTTATTGAGGGCAGCCCATCGCCGGTACCTTTTCCCTCCTCGGGTATACCCCCAGAATCCCCGGCCGGCCAGCACCTGCTCACCCCCGTCTGCCGATAATGTCACGCGTCCCCGCACGCGAGCTGGGCCGATACCTGCTCGACGGCCACCTGTCGCGACGGGGCTGTCTGCGCCTCCGCCCTTCGTACTTTCAGCTAGACTGCCAGAGCCTGCTGAGAAGAGTCAGTGGGACAACGCCCACCCGGCAGTTGCACAGGCATGCGACGGGACCTCCGGCCTCAACACCGACCCCGGTTCCGACGCCAGCCGAACACGTCCCTCTCCGCAAGAAGCTCAAGGAGCAGGCCAAGGCTCTCAAAGCCTCAGGCGTCAGCAAGAAGAAGAAACCAAACGCTCAGAACCAAACCATCCCCGGCTGGGAGCTCACTGTCGGCATCGAGATCCACGCCCAGCTGAACACGACTCGCAAGCTCTTCTCGCCGGCCCAGCCGCCGCCCACCTCTCCGTCTTCCCCATCCGCTGCGTCCGCTCCCAACACCCACGTAGCCTTATTTGACCTCGCGCTGCCAGGCTCACAACCCCTCTTTCAGCCGGCGACCCTCATCCCCGCCCTCCGTGCCGCGCTTGCCCTGAAATGCGACATCCAGGAGGTTAGCCGCTGGGACCGGAAGCACTACTTCCACTGGGACCAGCCCAGTGGGTACCAGATCACACAGTACTATGAACCGTTTGCGCGGGACGGCCGTATCGCTCTGTTCGCGAGAGATGGGATAGCCGCCGAGGACGGAGAAACGTTCACCGTGGGCATACAGCAGATACAGATGGAGCAAGACACGGCCAAGACTCTAGCGCAGCCCGGCGACGAGCACTGGCTCGACTTCAACCGCGTCGGCGTCCCACTCATTGAGATCATCACGAGGCCCGAGATCCACCACCCCGCCACAGCAGCGGCCCTGGTTAGGAAAATACAACTGCTGCTCCATGCTGTGGATGCCTGCGTGAGTGGCATGGAGACCGGTGGCCTGAGAGCAGATGTCAACGTGAGTGTGCGGCGCACCTCTGATGTGGTCACAGGGGCACTGGGACAGAGGACAGAGATCAAAAACCTGAGCAGCTTCCGGGCGGTGGAAGACGCCATCATCGCCGAGCGGGATCGCCAGATCGCTGTCCTTGAAGCCGGTGGTGCTGTTAAAGGCGAGACAAGAGGTTGGTCCCTGGGGAGCACCGAGACGAGACGGCTACGGGGCAAGGAAGGTGAGGTAGACTACCGATATATGCCGGATCCCGATCTTGGGCCGGTAGTCATCGGGGATGATCTGGTTGCCCATCTGGAGGCTGGGCTCGGTAAACTTCCGGACGAGGAACTGGACCAGCTCGTTAATGATTTTGCATTCTCTCCAAAGGATGCCCTATCCATCATGCTGCTTGACAACGGCGGGCGTGTCGAGTATTTTTACAATGTCATCGACGCGTTACGACGACGGATTGAGATGGCGCCCCCTTCGCTCTCCCAGCAGCATACGGCGCAGCCCGCGACGGAGCGACCTGTGCTTGTCGAATCCCGAGCCTACGCAGTATTGGTTGGGAACTGGGTTCTCCACGAGCTTGGACGGCTGACCTCCGATCGTCATGCGGCGATGGATATCTCGGCGAATGAGCTCGGTATGACTGCAGACGGTCACTGCGAACGGGTGCCTGCCGAGGATTTGGCGGATATCCTCCTCTACTTGCACCAGCGCAAGATTGCGTCACGCGTGGCCAAGGAGCTCCTGTTCGCCCTCTTCCGGGGCGACCTTGCAGATCCGCCGCCGGGCGCCTCCCGCGTCGGCAACACTATCGAACAGCATGGACTGTGGTTCCAGGAGCTTTCAACCAAAGAATATGCTCGGCTAGCTGCCAGAGCTCTTGAGGGCGAGGAGTGGGTGCTCAAGGACTTTGTCGGGTACCAGAAATATCCGCAGGGGAAGCTGATGTTTCTGGTGGGAAGGATGATGAAACTGGGGCCGGGGGAGAGGATCGACCCGCAGATTGCAGAGGCTGTCATGAGGAAGACGGTTGAACAGAAGGCGCGGGAATTGCACCACTGAAATCGGGTCTAGTAATATCTCGCAAGTTCTGTCTTGGTTGTTGATTCTGTCACTGAGGTACGGAAGAGATATCTGTTCTGCCTTGGCCGTAGGAGAAATGGGGAATGCAGATTGACAGAACGAAGGTATCCTGTTAGTCTGGAGGTCTCTGTCTGAGACACCTGGTGACCAACGTGGGATTTCGAGCCCAGCTTCCGTTGTAGTGCGCATGTTCATGTGAAGATTGGGTGCCTAACGATTAGTAACCATCATAACTTGTTCAATGAAGTCTAAGGACAGTCAGCGGGCTTATCTAAAGGCCGACGCTTGTGATGATGTAATCCATCTCGTCGCTGATGGGGTACGGACGGGCGATGCCACTGTAACTTACTTGAGCCTCTGAAATCTGACGTTATCCAGGAGGGTCCCGGGCGCTCGAGCAATCGACCGCAATACGATACCGGAGGCCCAACGTTGAGCTCAGAGCATATGAACTTGACGAGACAACGCTCCTTTGTTTACGCCTTAGGCCAAGAGATTTTGTGACTATGATCTCCAACGAGCTAGTCGAAGTTGACAGCATCGAGATCACTGTTGTCGTCGACAACGAGGTTGACCCCATATCTCCCAGCAACAATTCCGAGGTGAAATATGTCGCACTGTTCCAAGGTCTCCCACTCGACCCCCTGCAGGATGGCGATCCACGCGGAGATGCTTCGCTGGAACTCCGAATGGACAACATTTGTTGCGGAGCCCACGGTTTGTCCCTGATGATTGTGAGCATAGCTGTCCCCATAACAATGTGTCTGCATCACATCTAACATGGTCGACGGAAGACTGCGGTGAAGGGTGATAAGAGGCATACGATTCTCTTTGACACTGGCCCAGAAGAGGCAGTCTGGGAAAAGAATGCAGCACGGACGCGCGCAGACATTGCGTCAATCGAGCGCATCCATCTGTCCCATTGGCATCGCGACCACTCCGGCGGCATGCTCCGCGCGATCAGGCTGATCAACAGTGAAAAGGGTCCGAATCACTCACCGGTCATTGTTGACGTGCATCCGGACAGACCAGATTTCCGAGGGTTCTCCGTACCTGGAGCTGTGGTATCTCTGGAAGCCGACCCCAGCTTTGACGAGATCCAGGAGGCTGGAGGCATGCTGGAGCAGAATAGTGAGGCCCATTCCATCCTCGAGAATATGTTTCTCGTCTCGGGGCATATACCGCGGAACACAAAATATGAACTTGGCATCAAGGGAGCTCTTCGTTACGAAGGGCAATCAGGCACGTGGACCGCCGATGAGACCATCTCGGATGAGCGATTGGTCGTCTGCAACCTTAAAGGTGAGCTGACATGTCCCACGACGCTGCGGACATTAGCCAGGCTGACGTGTTACTAAGGGAAAGGGCTAGTTGTTTTCACCGGCTGCAGCCATGCTGGGGTCATCAATGCCTCTAGACACGCTCGAGAGCTTGTTAACAGCGCGCCACTACACGCGGTCGTTGGCGGGTTTCATCTGGCAGATAATAAGCCGGAAAAACTGACACGCTCACTGGAAGACCTTGTAGACCTGGACCCCAAGGTGCTCATGCCAGGTCACTGCACAGGCTACAGATTCAAGTTCATGATAGAGCACGCGCTTCCGAACACTTTGGTACCATCCTTTGCAGGGACCAAGTATACGCTCTAAGACGCCCTTCCAAGACCAGCCACGGTACTTCTTGAGCAGCCAGCCGCATTGAATGGCTTATGGCGCTCGTAATGCCGCTGGATGTCAGGAAGCGAGAACACGAAGACTGGGATCTCAGACCACTATCAATAATACCCTGTGACACCTGCCTCAAAAGTCGGAGGCTCGTCTGACATTATGATGTCAACATGTATCATCTTCACAAGCCCTGAAGATTGCGCAATGCCGCCACTCCTTGCCAACGGGTGTATGCACTTGCGCGATAGCAGCTGCACACTGCACTGTCTGCAGCCTGCACTTGTAGGCGTCGATACCTGAGCCAAGCTGATCTGATAGAGTCACATAAACTCTACAATTCATGATCATCGAAATGTTCTGCTAAATAGAAGCATTCCTACGGGATGAGGTGACTTGCTGACTGAAAGGCCAAGTTCACGAGTTCACGATGTCTCGTGTGAACTCTCCCTCTCTCTTCTCCAGTCTTATTCTCGTCAGCGCGACCTCGAGCTTTGCCATAGAAGCAGTATTCTTCTGGAGTGCTGCAAAGATTGTATCGACGTCTTCTCCAAACCGGATAGCAATGGCCGTCTTCTTGCTGCGGCTATCAAGAAACGGTGCGACGTTTTCGAAGAAGTGCTGAATAGACCCCAGAAAGATCTCAGTTCCCATGGGTCCGAGGCCTTTAATCTCCTTTAGTCTGGCCGAGAGCGTTGTGCGGGCCCCTTCGCCAGCTTCATCCCGAGGGAGGATGTTGGCTGCGTCGTCGTCTGCCGTAGCGGGCGATCGCCTTTAGCGGTCCGTGACGGACTCACAGTAGGTAAGGGAGGCCACTCACTGTACTTGTTTTCTACCAGGATCGCCAGGTCGCCGAGAAAAGTTGCCGTCTTTTCTCTGTAGCGGACGTATCCGCCCTTTGTTAACACCTCGGTCCTCTGCTCCCACGTGCTCTGGTGCAAGACTGCCAGGTCATGGTAGTTCTCATCGATCAGACACCCCAATGTCCTCATTGCAATGTCGTGCGAGATGCGGGTAGAGGAGAGTAGCGCGTTGAGAATATGCGACATGACTACCTGGCTTGGAGGCCATTGCTCGTTGACCAAGCTTTCCAATGGAGCATGGCCGTAATCGACCAAAACACGCTTCAGTCTAGACGTTAAACCGTCCGTCGGCCCCTCGGGTGTGACTCCAGAGTCTGACGAATTTTGCGCCTTTCTCCCGGGACGTGGCCGTTTGTTTCCAGAGGTCTTCGCGCCTTCCCTCTCGTGTTTCTTCTCACTTTTTCTTTTCTTCGGCGGGTACTCTCGCAGGTGCAGGGGCTGGGAAGCGTCCGAGGACGATTGCTTCGACCGCTCTCCCGCCTCCTGACTTCGTCCTTGCGCGCGTGTCTGGACCATATTCGAGATATGCAGAAGGGCTGTGTAATAATGCGCAATAACAGCTGGATTCCAACTCTGCGCGGTTGCGGGACGACGCGGCATCGTCTCGTTTACATAGTAGTAGTGATGAAGTCCTGTGACGACCTCGTGACGTCAACGCTGAATACTCGATAGGTTGCTGACCACTGGTGCGATCCCATCTACGGGGTCTAAATATGACATGATCTCTCCACCTCTATCCGCACCTTTCTATTTATTCCTCAGCAGCTGTATGGCGGCTATCATTTCCCAAACTACTACACGTTCTCGAGGCGTAGGCGTCGGCGAGAACCGTGCCACTGTGCCACTGTGCCACCGATATATGAGCCCAGGGACGCAGGATATCACCGACCTAGGCGGTCTGCCCCCTGCGCTGCCAACAACGTGCGGGCTTGATCCGCTGCGGGATGTCAGCGTGGACTATGGCCATAAAATCCAGAATGCAGAGACAAAGGTCTCACGGCTCCACTATCCGAATATGACGCATGCATTCCTGCAGATAGCACCATAGAGCTGGCAGTCCATGATAGCCGCGAGAGATATTAGCAGAGAGCTGAGATGCATGGCTTATGAAAGAGAGAAGTACCTTATTCCCCCAGCCACATAGCTCACCCACGAAGGCCGCGAAGGACAGGAACGATTAGAACAGAGTCGCTGAGTGTCGTCTTCCCTCAATGGCTTCTCCTCTACCAGTAGATTGAACTTGTCAGGACCCGCATCAAACACGGCAGTGTGATCGCCTGGTTGAAAAGACATGGGCACGAGTATGCAAGCGTTCGAAAGGAGTACCAAGTCTTCCGTGCCAGAGAGGCGCTTAGTTCGAAGAGAGGGACGGGATCTTGCCGCAGTTAGACGTTTCCTTGTATTTACCGAACGTTAGGTATGACTAGACGTGAAGGGATCGCGTGGAACTGAAGTGAGGCAAGTGAGAACCTCGAAGCCGAACTGAGCTCCTCACGCTCTATTCTCGAGTGGGAATAGTGAAAACTCAGAAATCCTCAAATCTTTTGACATGGTTTTGTGCCAGCAGCGCCGAACTCGTCGATAACGCTTCGTGGAGGGCTATATTCTCCAACACCCTTGAAAGGGATGTCGAGGCCAAAGCCTGCTGGACCACCCACGTTCAGGCCCTTCGCAGTCTTCCAGAGTGGATGAGCAGGCAGGCCGATGACCCTGATCCGGAGCCCATATCTCAGGTCCTGTGAACCGATTGCCTCACCGTCCTGGCCCAGGATCGATATCAGGTCCGGAACGGTGCAGACGATCTCGCCGGTCTCTTCCCCAGTAGCATCCGCCCAAGCTGCATAGAGATATTCGTTCTGAAAAGGGATGATCATATGACGCGGATCTTTGGCACTGACGGACAGGGTAGAAAGCGACTCTTCCTGTTCATCATCGTCCAACGGCGCTAGCAGGACACTTCCCATCGTGTATCCTCCGCTAATATCTCGCCGAACATCGACTACTTTTCCGGCGAACAGCAGCTTGCCTGCTGTGGTGGCGAACTGTCATATCAATCAGTAAGGGGCCTTGCCCCAGTTACGCTTCTCTTCCTTGGCCTGCAATCAAGAGATTGACTCACGATTGCGTCCGTCAAGCTTGTCTTGCTTCTCCTTGCCATATGCACGGCTCGTCCTAAATACCATGCCTGGGATATGGTGTTTGGGACGGCATATTTCTTGATCACGTCTCCGCTTAGAGGCTTGGCACATACGGCGCAACCTAGGCCGAGCTCAACCGCTGCTGTCCGGAGAAGTCTTTCCACCCGTACCGGAGAGTCGGCTTGCTAGATGACAGGTGGTCAGATCAAATCAACAGGCATTTGAGGGTGTTATTTCAACCTACCATGATCACCGACACATTGCCCTTGGCATCCGCGAGAGCGCAGGGTGTGATGGGGTTCCCATACACATACGGTATGGCTACGCGACCGTTAGTAGGGTGCAATGACCTGGGTTTGTTTACTAACCGTGGTACATGGTCGGATATGCTCTTCCCATCGCATCGCCATCTACGACCGGAATATCGTACTCCACTCCAGTTGGGAACGCACTCATTCCGTTCCCTCCACCACTAACCGGTGCTGTTAGCATCCTAGGCTGTAAGCTTCGAGCCACTATGTAACTCACATTTCGTCGGTTAAGACGGCGTGGAAAGAACCTAAGCCAAGAGTCTTCCTCAGAGTGTCGATTCCCGTGCTGATCTCGCGTCCAGAGCCGACTCGCTCGTTGATAACGCTTGGCGCCCCGTACCAGGAGCCGAAACAGACGAGATCAGAGGCTTTGAGGGATGCAGGTGACACGACGCGCATCTTACCTTTGCCTCCGCTCCGCAGTATCCGCAGTCCCTGGAGGAGTTCGTGGTAAGACGGACCACCGCCCCCGGTGCCGAGAACGCCCGTGCCTGTTGCGATCAATTCTAGGTCGACTTCCGAAATATACCACGTGCCATCCCTGACCTCTGGCTGATACGCATGAAGGTTAACCAGCAGAGACGGTTTCGTGGTCGGCTCTGCAGCATCCGGGACATGCGACTTAGAACCTTCAAGCGCGCTCTTGTCAGTCGTTGCTTCGCCATCAACCTCGCATCCGCCGCTCGAAGTGGCATCCGGTACCTCAGGCACGGCGAGCCGCCCGACAGCTTTAACAATGATGCGCGTAGCACGATTGTGAGTGTACTGCAGCGGTATCTTCTCCACTGCTACAATCTTGACATCGTCCTTCGCTGCTCCCGCGTCGACTGCACACTGGACTGCTTTTTCACAGGCAGCAACGAGCACTGCTTTCTCATCTTTGCCATCAAGTATCTCGATCAGGTCGATCTCGCCTGAAACCTTGGCGATGGCCGCGCCAACTGCATTTGCGGCCCCGTGGTGGATCGGTCTTGTGCACCTCGCAACGTTGGCAAGATCTTCGGACACGAGTAGGGAACCGCCGCCCACAAGGAGAACGTGCACCGGCGCGGAGGAGACTTTCATCTGCTCGACTACAGATTCAAGCATTCTCTTGATCTTCTTCTTCGCCTCCTCAACGATGCTCGTAGGAATGCTAGACACCTTCTCTGGATCACCAAGTTGGGCCTTCCCGGAGGCGACCATAACGTCAGTGGCAGTGAGAGTCGGGCCACCGAAGACAAGAGCTTGCTCTGTCAAATAGTGCCCCACTGAATCGGGACCGACTGTGAGGTTACCCGTGGCATCTGTCGAGATCTTGCTGCCTCCGCCGAGGCCGATAGAAATGACCTCAGGCATGGAGAAAGCCGTCCTCACACCGCCCACCTCGACAAAGTTTGGGGCCTGGCGCGGAAATCCGGAAGACAGGAGAGCACAGACATCGGTTGTAGTACCGCCGATGTCCACTACGAGGACTTGGTGCCTTTCCTCTTCGGCTGCTTCGCCTGGCAACCTCTCTACCTCCAGACCCTTGGGCTTGTCCAGTCCAGCAAGGAATGCTGCCCCAGTCATGCTGTTGGTCGGTCCGCTCGCGAACGTCTTGATAGGGTACTCTGCGGCAGCGTCTGCATCGATGAGCGTGCCATCGTTTTGCGATAGATATAGAGGGCAGCCAAGCTGCAGGCGTCGCATGGCCGTCTTGAAACCCATGATCGTCCTCCTCGCTGTTGCAAGGATGGCCGCGTTCAAAATAGTTGCATTTTCTCTCTCCAGCAAGCCTGGCGGGCCAACCCCGCGGCTGCACACGATATCCAATTCCGGGACTAGAGCAAGCATCTGACGCTTACACTCTTCCTCGTGGATTCCCCGGTGGTCCAGGGGTGAAAAGACCCCAACGAGCGCAACCGCTCGGATGCCAGAGGCTTGGAGAGCATGGACGCACTCTGCGACCTGCGCCTGATCCAGTCGCGCAAGCTCGCGGCCGTCGATCTCGAGCCCACCGTCGAGATAGTAAGCCCCGCCATCCATAATCCGTCTCAGGCCCGCGGGGAAGTCGGAGAAAGGCGGAATTTGCCTGGTAAAAGGTCCGCATAAGCGAACGACGGCCACACGCTCCAGGCGTCGTGCGTCGGCTTCGATGAGGGCGTTCACGAAGTGCGTTGTGCCGATGGTAACGCTGAGGATGCGGGACTTGACATCCGGGACGATGGACCTGCACTGCTCCAGAACTGTACTGATCGCGCTCGCGATGCCGCTCGTGATATCGGGCGTGGTCGCTGACTTGCACGAGGCCATCACGCCGCGGCCCGGCATCTGCAGGGCCGTGATGTCCAACACGGCCGCATCCGTGTTAGTACCGCCCACATCGACGCCGATACGATACATGCCAGCCATGGTCAGACAGTTGCTTGAGCCAGTCCTCGATGATTGTTTGACGCTGTCCCTTTGCTCCTGCGAGTCTCAAGTGCGCGATGTGCCCCTATCTCTGGACTGACTAGTCTCAGGCCTTTCCGGTGTCGGCTATTGTCGAATCAACCTATCTTTCGTATCGACACATCTCTTTGACACATTGCCCTGTTTGTCACCGTTCGCCGCCACGGTTGGCAAGAACCCAGAGCTCTAGAACCAGTGCTAGGCCGACGTGGCTTCGGCCAGCTGAGTCGACTATCTTTCATTGCTCGTGGGTCATTCGCCCTTGACCTATTCTGCGGGCTGGCCTTGACACGCGGCCCTTACGAGTTTGAATTGGGTCATAGGGCAGACTGCATCGACCGCCTGTGGAGTATCGCCGGGGGCCTATCTCTAACACCTTACTCAACACGTGGGTTTTTGCCGGAGGACCCCGGCCACATGGCGATCAGCACGCGGTTGCGGACTGGAAACGGCTAGCAGCCCTGCCCACTCCCCGCCAAGTCATGCACTTAAGTAGCGGCGATAAGGACTTAACTAGTCACAACTAGTAGCTCCGCAGGAGACTGCCGCCGGTTCCAAATGCCGCGACTCTTATCTCTGGCTAATCGTGTCGTTGTCGCAGTAGGAATGCCGGCATATATACCGGCTTGGACCAGGTCTGCGCAGCACTTGGCGAGATACCTACGTATGAAACCTTGCCATTGACAGAAACTCTAACCATGGCGGCTTGGGCTAAAAGGCTCCAAGTGCCTCAAACAACTGAGCTTAACCAGTGGATTGTAATATGCAACAGGATCGCCCGATTTTCTCTGCCGTGACTAACGCCGCTGCAGAACTACGATATCCGTCCTATCGAGGCTACGAGACGAACCTGGGGGTTCTTGTCCTTTCACAACTACTGTGAGGAAAGCACCGACCATCCACTTGAGTGCCCGAGGACTGATTCGTCTGATTGGCGATAGGGCTCTTAATCAATACCAATATCTCAACGTATCTTACCGGAAGTGCCCTGATCCCGCTTGGCTTGACCTGGTGGCAGGCCTTGATTTGTGGGCTTTCTCTCGCCCGCGTCACCGCCCACTACTAAATTAACATAACGCAGGTATTATCGTCGGAAATCTTCTTGCTGCTGTCTTCGTCATTCTTAACTCCCTGCCCGGCGCATACTACAATGGTCAGCTTACCGATCACCCCTACAACCTGGTCTTACAAAGCTCTAGCTCACGCTTGATGTTCTCGCAGTCGGCTTCCCCATCGTCAACCGTATGGTTTGGGGAATGTGGGGATCGCAGTTCGTCATCTGGAACCGTATCTTCCTCTCGCTTGGTGAGTCACTGATAGGAGAGGTCGTTTCTTGTTCTTGTCATTCTGACGTGCCGCAGTGTGGTAAGATGCACCTACAACTTCGGCACCGGGCCTCAACTTATGTCTTAACTTCGGCTAACAGGTACGGCTTCACGGCGTGGATCGGTGGAGAGTGCATCTACGTGATTCTCCAATCCTGGGACCCGAAACTCGAGGACCACATTCCAAATCACATGGCTGCCGATACGGGCATGACCACTGCCCAGTTCGTCTCCTATATCGTCTTCTCGGTCATCAGCCTGCCGGTCATTTGGATCCGGCCACACAAGCTGCAGAAGTTCTTCTACTTCGCCAGCTCCGTGACCATTGTATTCTTTCTTGTGCTACTAATCTGGGCGTTGGCAACTATGGGCCCTGCCGGATTCGGCGACACTATCCAGAACTCAACAGACATCAGCGCCACTGGTGGTCCTAATAGCGTTGCCTGGCTGATGGTGTACGGCATTTTCTCGACTATTGGCTCCATCGCAGCCGGAATCCTGAACCAGAACGACTATGCTCGCTTCGCTACCCAGCCCAAACACGCAATAGTCGGCCAGGCCTTTGCATTTCCCATATATGGCATCCTGTGCTCCGTCATCGGCATCCTCGTCACCGCCGCCACGCAGAACCGGTTCGGTGGAGAGGCAATATGGAATCCGCCGTCGGTCTTCTCCCAGCTGATTGTCAACAACCCCAGTCCAGGCACACGCGCTGCGGCCTTTTTTGGCGGCTTGGCGCTTGTCATCTCGCAGATTGGTGTCAACGTGCCTGGCAACGCTCTTAGCGGCGGCTTTGATCTTGCAGCCACGTTCCCGCGCTACATCAACATCCGTCGTGGCGCATACATCACCGCCGTCTTCAGCGTCATTGTGAACCCTTGGAAACTCGTTAATACTGCCACGACATTCCTAACGGTGCTGTCGTCATACTCGGTCTTCCTCGGGCCAATGACAGGCCTCATGGTGACGGGTTATCTGATTGTCAACGCAAGAAAGGTCAACGTAGACGATCTCTACCGCGGGAGCTCATCCAGCATCTACTGGTTCACTGCCGGCCTCAATTGGCGCGCACCAGTCGCGGTTCGTGTGCATCCCATCTCCTTACCATGTCGATTTTAGACTGACATGCCGCTCGCTAGTGGGCAGTGGGCTTCGCACCCTTAATGCCTGGTTTTATCGCAGCAGTCAACACATCGGCTAGCGTGTCTGATGGCGCGACGGAACTCTACTACATGAACTATCTCTATGGATTCTGTGCAAGTGGTGTCCTATTCATCTTGCTCCATAAGATCTTTCCCGCTGCTTCTCTTGATGAATTCGTCAAGAATAGGATGTCTCCTGGTGAGACTATGTTTCTGTCCAGAGAGAAGTGGGATAACCTCAACTACGAGACTGGTGCCATTCTTGAAGGTGCTGGCAAGGATGAGTGTGGTGAAGTTAATGTTATGCCAGAGGCTAGCAAGGCCTAGGCAACAAACTCTTAGCTCCTCACCTGGTAGTCGATGATGTAGCATTCTTAAGGTTGGAGGTTGGAGACTAAGACATAATCGAGTTGCTCTATTCAATCGCCTCCGCAACATGATCTCAGACGTCTCAGGCTCTGTAATCCACGGTGTTGTGCTCTTAACCCGCCAACGCATTGATCTGGTTATTGGGAATTCAAATATGGTAAGCTGGAAGCATAGGCAATAATTAGCTGGTATGGGGCACTCGGGCTAGTAGTGACGCTCAATGTACCGGATGTGCCAGGAAGCCCTAGATTTTAACCGTCGAACAACAAGCAGCACAGAAGCTGGTGTCGGCCCTGACATTAGCGGCAAGCAACCGAGCAAACAACAAACGAGAGCTTCGGATTCCGCTGGGATTTTATTATCAACGTGCAAGGTAGACTTGAGATAGCTTGTTAAGAACGTGGTCATAGAATAAACACTTTAAACTGAATCTACTTATTCACCTAAGAATCGAAGTTGTAAAAGCCGGCAATGTCGAGAGTTAATTACGGGAAGCGGATCACGACCTTATTCTCCAGATGATCGCTGTAGCGGCGATAATACTCCGGTGCTTCCTCAATCCCGATCTCCGAGCTGACGACGAAACTGGGGGATGCCTTGCCAGTGGCAATGAGGTTGAGGAGCGGCTGCGCTTCTTCAAGGACAAGAACAATTCCGCTTCCAACAGTAAGTGCCTTGCCCCAGATATTTGCCACGGAAATGGGGACTTCCAAAGGAACTTGGTCAGCATACGGCGCGCCTGCGGTGCTGTTCTGGCCTCCGAAGTAGACTCCGGCGATGGCAATTCCCCCACCATATGCAGTAACGTCGATCATGTTGCTGACGACAATGCCGTCCTGTCGCTCGCCAGTCGCGTTGACGGCCTCAAAACCAACACAATCCACAGCCCTCGTTACTCCGCTGGGCTCGGCTGCCATGATCTGTGCAACTGGGTCCGACAGGTTGAAGTTGACTGGAATAGCGCCAATTGAAGTCGCCAAGTCCAATCTGCTCTGGACATGATCAACAGAATATACACGCGAGGCGCCTCGGAGTATGGCGGAGTATGCCGCAAGCAGGCCGACAGGCCCTGCGCCGAAAACGGCTACTGAGTCACCCGGCTCAAACCCGGAGTAACTGACAGCAGTCCAGCCGGTACTGAAAATGTCCGAAACCATGAGGTAGTCGAGTTCAGCGGTGGAGTTGGTCTCAGAGCCGTTTAACGGAATGGGAATCAGCGAGTCATCAGCGAAGGGTACCCGTGCATATTCGGCTAGTTCAAAGTCAATAGAGAGTCCCTGCAAACAATATGGGTGTTTCTCACCTTGCAAGCCGCCATAGTTTGGCGCACCGGTTCCGAAGGAGAGAGGATGGTTTTGGCCCCAGTGACCATCATCTGCGTTGTCTGGAATGATGACGTACTGGCCAGGCTGCAGGGACGAAACTTCGCTGCCAACCTCTGATATGTATCCGACAGCCTCGTGCCCCAGACCCCAAGGGACGTTTGGGGAGCCAGCGAAACCATGATAGAAGTGCAAATCAGATCCACAGATCGCGGCGCTGGTGATGCGTACGATGACATCGGTCTGATTGACAATAGTGGGAACTGGCATATCGATAACTGACACGTTGTAGGGTTGGCCGAACCAGGCGACGGCTCGCATAGTGGCGTTAACGGTTTGAGCCAGTGCCATCTTGTAGGATAAAAATCAAAAAGATTGCAAGACTTTCGTTTGGATTGCGAGGTGCCGGAGAGCGTGGGCATGACCAGCCATCGTCGGGTGCGGCTTGTCTCTTATGCTTGAACGAGATATACCTACCACGTGTCGTCGGTGTCCGCTGTGGATATCGTCACCACTCAGACGTAGTCCCAGGACGGGCATGCATCGTTTAGCTGATACCACCCAAGGAATACATGACGTAGCTCTGGAGATTATCATAATGCCACACGAGCAGAATCTGCAATGTACAACGTTGGAGATATCCTGGGAGCGTATCTTATTGACCCCTTTCCGGCGGAATTTTCTCGGAATCTAGATAGATGACCTGTGTTAATTGACTTCAGAAGTTATCTTGTCTGTCGGTGTATTGTCGGCCAAGACAAGGAATTACTGGATCGTCTTTGAGCAAGATCGTCCACATGTTTGGTGATCCTGAGCGGCTCCTAGGGGTAAGCATCTTGCAGGAACGGGAAATGCGGCTAGTTATAAGCTACATGCATTAGCGCCGTCCCGTGTAGACTTATGAGTGGTCGCAATAAATTCACAAGCCCCGTGCTCTGTGCCACAAGCCCGGCACTCGGTCTAAGCCCCCGAAAGGAGGAGTTATAGCCCCGACAGATCGGAATTTATTTGCCATGAATTCCGTTTGTTTGTAGCATTGGATAGATTCAACAGTATCAGAAGAGCTCAGTTAAACTGCCGTAGTTCATCCGTACCTACAGGCTGGTGCAAGCGATTCAATGGGCCGTAAGACATTCTGTGATGCGACAGACACAGAGAGAAGAGTTGCCTTGTCGACCCCAATGTATCTTACAATTCGGTTGCGCGAGATTGATTCTGGAGATCGCCGGCGTCACGATTATGGTTTGCCATTCGTAAGCCCTCCTTTGCTACACATTGCTCTAATCCCTTCAGTCAGAGGCAAAATTTTCAGAATTCAGTAGCCAAAGGTTAACTCTCAGGCATTTAGACAAAGAAGCTAATGGTAGACGTCTTATCAACTATAATTGGGATACACTTCTCGGCCGATATGCATCTGATGGCCTGAATCGCGGATAAAGACTACAACTAATGTAAGTCTTCAGACAGCCCGCTGTCAGTCTGACACGCTCAAGAACAACGTTGAGAAAGAGAATCAGAGTCTTGATCTGCATAACTACACAAATCGGCTGCGAACGTATAATTCTAAACGTCAAGTCCAGTATCTCAGCTCTGAGACCTCGAAGGGAATCCTACAAATAGAAGATACAAGTCATGAAGATGCGATTAATCGGGGAAAGGAAGGCGGCTGCAACTACATTTCGAACCACAAACCTGCCCGACATCATTGAGGTCTGGCAACTGGACACAGAATCATACCAGCCGGTTCAGCCTGTTGCTGAAATTTGCCAAGATCTCAGTAGCATTGATGCTAGGACCTAGCCGCTAGAGTGTAAGGTTGTCCCGTACGTTGCACCTTGCATGAGGTCCGTGTAGAGATATTACCAAGTCCCCTCTGCCATGTCAGACTTTGGACGGCGAGAATCCTCCGGATTGGATCTGGAGTTAGATCCCACAGGAGCTGAGCTTCGGAGTAGCAGGGAACTCACGAGACCATAGGATTCAATTTCTGTTGTTCCGCATATGTTGCTAGGAGTACCAACCCCACAAGGATATGATGCTTCAAAGACCGCCTTGGATGTATTATCGCCTAGTCTGCTTTCCTTCTTGCAGGTTGCGACAGCAATGAAGCCCGGCCAAGTAACCTACAGGTATTTGGTCTACTGTCGCCGCCGGCATAGCTGCATGACACTAGGCCCAAAGTTCGTCTAAAACCTAGACCCACAACATGCCAAGCATTTATTTCCCTTTCCAGTAAGCCTCCAACATTCCCTTCAGGCTCATAGGCTTGATCTCAGGGAACTTGCTGTTGAGCTCTCCGGGTATGTAACAGACGTCCTCGTCTGTAGTCCATCTACTAATGATGGACAAGAACCATCGGAACTGGTCTTTAGGGAAATCCTCATAGGAAAGAGCGTGTGAGGGCAGGTCTGTTGGTTGGAACTTTTTGAGGTTTTCGACTGAATCATACGTCACTTTGAACCTTTCGCCTAGAAGGGTAGCATTGTCAGTCACCATGTTCCATTCCTCTTATGAACAATTACGGGAACATACCAGTGACTTCCTCTACCAGCTTGAGGAACTCATGCCAAGTTACAATATCGCCTGCAACTCGGCTCGTCTCGGGCCACGTATCAAGATCCATGAGCGCAACGAGATACTTGGCAGCGTCGTAGGAGTACGTCAGGGTAAAGCGGCTATTGCCATCGCCCGGAATTGCAGCCATCCTACTCGGAATATCAATGCTCATCCACATGGGTCGCAGAAAGGTCTTGATATGAGGCATAGCCCAGTAATCGAGGAATGTCCCGTTGTGGAAGGAAGTCCATTCAAGACCGGACTTCTTCAGCTCATCAAAAGCCGCAAAGTAGTCAGACAACATAGGCAAGTCTTCAACAGCACTGTGCCATGTTTTAGTGGACAAGTCCCGGGTTAGAGGATTAGGTAAGTACTGACTCGGCAGGATATGCTATGCCGAATGTGCTGGGAATGAATCTCTTGGTTGCGCTGGATTTTGAAGAAGCCCTGATCAGATTCATCTGCGCAACCTTGAGGGCATCACCCTCGTAAGAGACGCAGCTAACAACTGTGTGAATATTGTTCTTTTCAAGAGCCGAGGTCAGGCTTTCCGGATCAGAATAGTCGACTTGGATCACGGGGATTCCGATATCCGAGGGGTTGGACTAATGCCAAATATTAGCTCCGCACACAGTTCCGTCAGCTTCTGACGAAGGAAGTTCAAAGAACGGACCGATCTGGTTAGTAGAAAAGCTTGATGACGCTTTTGTGCCTTGAAAATCTCTACTATTGTACGACCGACATTTCCGGTGCCTCCTGCGATTGCGACATTGACCATCTTGGCAGCGTTGAGGTTTTCCTGAGGTGAAAGGTTTGAACGCGAATGTGAAAATTGTAGGCGAGAAAACTTCTATTTAAGCTTACAGGTTGTAAGTAGGGGAAAGGGGAAGCTTGAAGCGGGTGAAGATCCTCCCACCAATTACCAAGCGGACTGTCGGGACCGAAAGTCCGGGCTGGGACGCTTGCACACAACTCCGATATGTCCGGGTTGTGGCTCACCGGTCTATGACGAAGTGACCGGGAGAAGAGTTGCTCCCTGGTCTTTTGTACTCTACCCACAACCGAAAGGTGCTTACAGCCTCTGGATTACACATCCATGTATAGATAATGGTTAACACGAGATGTGTTCATGTATTAGTTCAGTTGGACAGCACTCAAGCTCTAGAGAGTCATGCTTCGCAAATCGGGGTGTATAGATCGCTATCCTGTTGATCTGTTCCGAATTACGAGCTCTATCACCGCTAGCACACGCGGATCTCGGATTTGAGGCTCCGGAGAAACCACTCGTCTTTGCCTAAGACCTCTTTCTCGGTTGAATTCACTAGGCCGATTCAACTCTGGTGTGTGGGGTACTTTGGCCCGGCATAGATCATGAGTTTGTAAGCGGAATTGAAACATCTGCTAAGTTCTATTACCGTATACAATTCAATCTATCGCAGAAAGTCGACGCTCCGAAGACGTCGATCCTACTGGACAAGAAGAAACAACAAAGTTAATAAAGGCTTTGAATAACCCTAAACAGTTCGCAGGAAAGCCCATGAATATTGCAAATGTCCTTGATGTCTAAAAGTGAGTTGAAGGACTGACCCTCCCACGGGCGGCTACATCACGATAGAAAGGTAATGCTGATTGCTAATGGCGCTCTTGTAATGGTAGTGTTTATGTTGCTTGACGCTGCTGACGAACCCCATCTCACCCATATCTAACGTCAAATAGATCGAGTGGAGGTAACTGACAATAATACGAGCAGTGTCAAAACTATTTCAAAGCGGTGTCCATGTAAGAAGACATGATTCTACCATGACAGATAACCTACCCACTTTCTACTCTTGTCCGATAAGCATATTATTACGCAAGCTGAAAAGCAATCCCGAAGTGACGCATCATTCCTAAATATCTGAGTCTCGGTCTCAACGTCATTGGCCAGCATGTGAAGCGAAACATGGCGCAATACGTCGAAATGGGCCTGCTAAGCAATCAAGCACTGTTTGAGCTGACGATGACGAGCCGTTCCCAGCAAGTGCTGAACTCTACTGAAGACGAGACTGGGAGAATGAGCTCGTCGCTTAAGGTAGCTCTCAACCACTGCAAACATTGATGAGTGTGGTAAATTCCCCAACACCTCCTTAGCTCTGCGTCGGTACCAATAGATCAGGAGGGAATCCGAACTGGCATACTTAGATCAGATACCACATGAGCAGGGGTACAAGCCAAGTAGGAGACTTCAGCGTTGTTTTTCATAAATCTCAGTGCCATTCGATGTCTATGATGTAATAGGCCTAGCTGTAGAAGCCAAATAATGAGCTCTCTAAGTATACGTGGACCCTTTACTACATGCAACACAATAACACTAAGCCAGAGCACCTAAGTTGAAAGTAATAGCACATTTGGGGAGCGATAAAGCAATCAAGAGCACTATGTAAAAGTTTCATTCCGAACAGAGTGCATCATAGGTCCTAAAACATCATCGAGTTTCTCAATCAGCTGCAGGAGATCTTCAGTACCTCCGTACACTTTTGCCACCAGCCTCCCCCCACCCAGCACGATATCCTTAGTAAAAATAGCAGCATGCTGTAACAGTCATCACCTTGGTTGCTTCTTCATCCTCGACCGTGTATTGCCGCCCAATATTGCGAGCTACTAGTCAGACATGGAAAACATGTACAACGGCCCATTGTATCTCTTTCTGCCCCAGACAACCCAATAAGCGGGGATGAGAATCAGGACAGCGCCGAGCATGACGCAAGCGTAATTCCTGCGAACGAGTTAGTCAAACAAGCATCATGAAGTTGTCAAAACGAGCATATTCACATGTTGGCTGCAGTCACAGGCTTCATGGTGGGCAGAAGCATTGCGACAAAAATCAGGGCAAATACCACGAAGCCTGCGATATTGACCAAGGGTCGTACCATTCTGTGCACTTGCCAAGGGCCGTAGGAAAGCTTGAACTTCTTCCTGTACAATAGGTGAAACGTCACAGGAATCAGGAGGCTGATGACCTGTAGGATGACGCTACTGCTAGTCAGACCATAAAAGGCTGTGGTGTTACCGACGTAGATAGCTGCAAGTGCAATTTGTAGCACCATGGTAACGACCACAGCGTTTGCAGGAGAATTATGCCGATGGTGAATCTTGCAGAGAAATTTGCTGTAGGGCACGGCTTTGTCACGGGCTTGTGCCATTATGATACGAGCAACCATGCCCAAAGATTCGATAGTTGTGGCGAAGGCAACAACAAGAAGAGGCAAAGACAGCGCAATTGCCGCGCCCCTTGACCCCGTATTGTTGAGGACAACCTTTTTTACAAAATGTTAGCATTGTCGTTTTGTGCATCGGTCGAGAAGGCAACACCCATCTAGCCTGACTTACCTGGGCGAGAGGGTTTAGGTTATTTACTGGGGAGGTTAGGAGGGCAACGGGATCACCCATGGTAAACCCTAGGATGATGGCGTACGGTAGACCTATCAAGCTAGATAAGGCGGTTCCCCAACTAATTGCGCGGGAAACGTCGGTGCGAGGTTTGCTTGTTTCCTCGGCATAATGAGCCGGACCATCAATTGTGATGAAAGTGTTGGCCGCTGGAAGCATTCCGATCAAGAAAGCAACTCCTTTGTTGTTGTATCCGGTCGAGTCGAGAATAGAACCAAAAACGAGTTTGGCAGAGTTGAACTCTTTCGTGGTTGCCAAGAGAGAAATGCTCAGTGCGAAGTAGCCGAGAATATGAAACACAAGCCCTGATCGATAAATAAGTTTAGGCGAAGGAGTGACCTCGCCGTGTCGTGCATGTCTACTTACCAACAATCGAAATGTGGTGAATAGCACGAGGTACGAAGATATTGACGCCACCAGAGAGCAGTAGCACAGCAATGAACATCTGCGCAGCTCGTCAGCTTCATTTGTTTAATGCGCCTGAAAAGAGCCGCTTACTAGATAGGAATGCCACCGTGCAGCCTCATAGGTCGTAATGGAAATGATGATCATCGATTGGACTGATTGGACAACGGTATAGATTTGACCGACCAACGCTAAAGTGAACCTGCTTAGCAACAACCAAGCGGTAAACCACCCCTCCATAGAAAGTCAGGTCAGTGAATAAGAAAGTCGTGAGGGCGTCTGGTAGATCCTACAACTTGACGTTTGTATCTGGCTGGGGCCAAGTGCTTTTACACGATTAGTTTCGAGAATGCAGCTTGCATTGGCATCACTCACCACTGCCCAATGATATTGACCCCCAGCAGTTGGCCAGATGCTATGATGAAGAGGGAAGTTAGTAGCCTTGCAGACAAGCAATCTTCATGCATCGACTCAAGAATGCGTACCTTGCGAACTCTGCAAATGCGCATGCAATGCACGTCGCGCCTACGGCGCAGAGCAAGTAGCTCCATACCAAAACTGTAGGTCCGCCGGCAAGAATAGCTTGATATAGAGAAGCCGTCACAACTTCCCACTACAGTGACGATATCGTGCGCGATAAGCAAGGGAAAAGCTTTCGAGAGGGTAGTTCTCACTCACGCAAGCATTGGCAGAGAAGTACATGGCGAATAAGGACGTAAAGTTATACCGAGTGTTCATTCGAACGCCGTCATCGGCCGGGAATTGAGACACAGTCTGCACTTGACCGGTACGAACGGACTCACTGTCTTTGTCAGCCATGTCGCCCGCACCAGAGCCGCTGGATTTGTCGTCCATTAGAGACTCCTGTAATTCTGATCGTCGTTCTAAAGCTTGTTGTGGAATGGTGACGGGGGCTGGAGGGCTGGAGGGCTGTGACTAGGTTGGTCGTCAGTTCTCTCTCATTAGTCTCAGCATCGAGGGCTCTTTTATTGATTGCACTTCTGAGATAGTCGGATAGGTATGATATGGCACGGTTTGGGGCCCGGACTGTAGATCCTATCTCCGGCGTGCCCCCCCCCCCAAACACCTAAAACAAACAGCTCTCTGTGGCACCTCGTTCTGGACAAATTGGTATAGATAAGCGTTAGTTACTAGTCGTTGACTATGTGGGTTCTCGTGCAGGCCATCAAGCTAAACACGTGGAGTACGGCTTATCTGTCCGGGTCCGATATACCGAGAGGCAAGCTCCTGAGGAGATAAGTAAGAGAATAAACCGATGGACGGCGGAATCTGGAATCCGGCGCCCGAGACGCACGGAATGCTCCACAATTATAGGTTATCCGCAAGTACCACCCCGTTGACTAAGCCTCCAAAAGGTTCGAGCGCCAGGGATAGAGTCGACAACTAAGGGCAGGAGCTCCGTCTACGGTCGGTAAATGCAATCGAGCTAACTCTTTTCCCGATGGGGGAAGGAGGGGTTGGGGAGTTGGAGTTAAGGAGTATTAAAACCGCCGCCTCAAGTTCCTTATCTATAATACTCTTTGATGGTCTTAGAGGCGTTCAAAGCCTGCTTCCCTCCTAGAATGATCAAATTCCCACAAGTCTAAAATCTTATCTGGGCGGACGCGAGTTCTTACAGAGACCCTTGTTTGCTTCGTTGGCAATCTACTTCGTGATGAACTCTACCCTCAACCCTCCTCGGGTGAACATCGGTACCCCTTGGGTCTTCTATGTCACCCTGGGGGCCGTTGGCTCTTTGCTGTTCGCGCGGATGCTGTTCTCATCCAAGCACAAGGTGAACCTTCCAATTGTTTTGGCAGATGAGTATTGGTCTGCGAGCAAACGAGCCGCCATGTTCGTCACCTCGGCCAGGAAGATTTTGTGGAAGGGCTATAGGGAGGTTTGTCATCTTTACCTGCGGACATATTTGCGGACAACCTGACGGTTTGCAAGTATCCCGACAAGCCATGGGCCTACAACAACCCTGAAAGTAAGCAAACATGACAGTCTAATGAATGGCACAACCTCGACTGACTTCTTCCACGTCTATAGCCGGCCTCACTGTGGTTATACCCCCGAAATTTGTGGATGCATTGAAGAGTCATCCAGCATTGAGTTTCAAGGAGTTCATTGACGAGGTAGGTGCGAATTCGATTCGTCATACGAAGTGTGTCTTGGTACTCAATGCCGATAAAGGACATGTTGAGCCACTATACATTTTTTGGTGCTCCGCCGGACTCTGTCATCAACACCATCAAGGGCGGTCTGACGCCTTCACTACGTGAGAACTCATGTTTTCATCTCTACCCTCCGAGTACTGATCTGGATCTAAAGCCGAATATGTCCCTGTCTTGCATAGACTCCTTCAAGATAACCTCTTTAGATATTTTGGACAACATGATGGTTTGTAGAGTCCATATAACCACGTACTAGCTACTCATACTCACTCTTTCACAGACTGGGAGTCATTCAAGCCGTATACCAGTGTGTTACAATTGGTTGGGATCCTTGGCGCGCGGGCTTGGCACGGCGAAGAGGCATGCAGGAACCCGGAGTGGGTGCGCGCTTCTTTGGCCTACATGCAGAACGTCTTCTCCTGCATCCAGTACTTGAAGACGTATCCGACGTTTCTTCGCGGTCTGGTTTTCCGCTTTTCCAAACAGCGCAAGGCCATTCTGAATAGTTTCGCCGAGGCTAAGGCTATGATTGCCGAATCCATTCAGAAAAAGCAAGAAAAAGGAGGAGGATTCCTGAGTCAGCCGGGGTCGATGTTTGATCTCCTGAGCACAGGCAAACATGAGGCCATGGCTACTGACGCTGACGCGCAGACGCTTTATCAATTGATCTTCGTGGCAGTCGGCACTATCACGACATTTGGAACTATCTGCCAGAACCTCCTCGATTTGGCTGACCATCCTGAATACATAGAGATCCTGCGGGAAGAGATACTCGAGGCAGAACGTGACGAGGACGGATATCTCACCAAAGTAGCCCTTACAGGTATGAAGAAAATGGACAGCTTCATGAAGGAGTGTGCCCGTCTTCACGGCCCGACAATGAGTAAGTCATTTCCATACTTGAAAAGGGCTCAAAGATATGCCATCTTTGTCACGCTTTACTTGAAATGGTCGGGCTTTCGAGTCGTAGTGAAAAGAGTGCTAACCCCAGTACCAGGCACTTTCCAAAGAGTGGCGACCAACAACATGGAACTTCCCGATGGGACATTCATTCCTAAGGGGACAGCTCTTGAGGCTCCAGTTTGCTGCGTTCACGGTGACGACAGCATACATGAGAATGCCGAACAGTTCGACGGCCTTCGGTTCTACCGTACACGGCTACTGCCTGGTTCCGAGCACAAGAATCAGTACATCACTCCCTCACTTTCCAGCCTGAACTTTGGCTACGGGAGGCATGCCTGCCCCGGAAGATTCCTTGGTGACTGCATCGTCAAGCTTGTGCTTTCCGAGGTGCTGCTTAACTATGATATCAAGCTCCCGGAAGGTCGTCCACGGGCGAAAAACGTGGAAGTAGGAATCATCGTAAGTGCTTCTTCATCAGGCGCAATCTTCGTCGGAAGAGGATAAGACTAATCCAACAACACAGGTTTTCACTGATCCAATGTCTGAGATCATGCTTAAAAGCAAGGATTCTGTTTCTGCTACTATGAAGATATGATGAGTTACTCGAGGGTCCAGTCTGGATCTGCACGTTTAGAATGGGTGAAAGTGAGCGTCTCTGTAATGGCGAGCTAAGCTATGGCATTCAGTTCCTATATCAAACAAAGGCCTGTATTTTTTCATGGATGTGTTTAACTGCCATCATGTCTGCCGTTCAACAATGAGTTTAATTGGCAGTTATAAAGCACAAATATGGGCAGAAATTTCACTCATAGTTCAGACTCCTATCTTAATACTAGGGTGCTAGGCTATAGGACATTATGTGCGGATCTTCCATGTCAGCATGTAAAAAAAGAAAGGAGTTCCCCTGGAATATAAGAAGCTATGGATAATGCGAACTATCGCGTCATATTATCCTCGCTTACGGTTTCTAAGTCGATGTTTCTTGTTTGTGTAATTATGCTCAGAGCTACAGAATTCGAACCTGCTGCTTGAAATCGAGACCCGTAGGCTACGGGTCTAAAGATACACCACAAGGCACACAACTAGTTGAGGTCCAGCCATAGCTTTTCACACAAGTAAACTACTGCTATTAGTAATGACAACGTCGATAGTGTAATTAACCCCTTCACGTGAGTTGCGTGCTGGATGTAGGGGAAGTCTTGGGGGAGGGGGGGAGGGGGGAGCGGTGGAATAGCTTGCATGCATGTAGCTATCCATAATAGGTATTGTTGATGACTATTAAGACTTTCAGGGATTGCAACCGCAATCTCCAGTGTAATTGTATAATGATCTAAACATCTGAAAGTACCACCCTCCTTCTAGAACTTGCATGATGTGTAATGAAGTCCTACTCTGCGGAACACTGAGACGTTATCTTCCGCTTGGTCCTTGTCTTGACGAAGTCGACTAGATCGAAGAAGCTTCTCTTGTATTTCCGTAACTGCGTTGTGCGATCAACCATTTGGATCCCAAACTGCTCGTAATAGTGGCCAAACTCCCAGTTGTCGGCGAAGCTCCAAGCAAATGCGCCCATGACATCCACACCATCATCCCAGATCGTCTTAAGAACCTCGCTCATCGCACTGAGATAATACTCACTGCGTGGTGTGTCGAAGAGCTGATCCACAGGCGTTTTGTCTGCCTCACCGAAGACGGGAAATCCAAACTCCGTGATGAGCACCGGCTTACGAAAGGTGTTCCAGAGGTAGTTGAGCAGCACACGAAGATAGAGCGGTGTTGTGTAGACAAATGACTCGGACCGGTACCCGATGTCCCAGCCTGTGGCGTCGAGTGTAGATAACTGAACACAGTAGGGGAACAGGCTGTCGGAAATATTGGTCGCGCATGTGGAGATGTTACCCGAGCTGGGCGGAGAGACAACGGTGGCCGCATAGGCGTCCACGGCAAAAATGTCGGCTGTACCTCGTATATATGCCAGGTCCTCCATTGTCAATGGGATGTAGTCGGATATAGCCATCTTGTATGCGTCAGGGTAGTCAATGCCCAGCATGATTGGATTCGCGAATGTGGCGGCTTGGAAGTCGTTATAATGTGCGGCAGCGAGAACGTGACTGGCGTTTTGCGGATCCATGGGCATGCCCATGGTGATGCTAAGCTTAAGGCTGACCTTGCCCTGGCCACGAATTTCGTCCTGATAGAAGTGGAACAGGCGCGCATGCGACTTGATTACTGTATCGACACTCTTACCGTTCGCAGCAAACATCACTGGCTCGTTCCAGGTGAACCAGATGGGCACACGATCAGCAAAGTGGGTCATGATGATCTTGCCGTAGTGTACGAAAGCGTCCTCAAATGTGCTATTATCGTAACCGCCGTTGTATACGCCAATATGCGCATCCTTGCGATGTGTGAGGTTGTTGTAGAACTGTAGCGGTGTATCAAAGTGGTAGAGTGTGACCACTGGTTTCATGCCCTTCGCAATAACGAAGTTGATTAGATCGTCGTAATGATCTAGGCCCTGCTGATTCACAGGGGTACCAGGCACGGCAAAGGGAAGAATACGTGTCCACGAAATGGAGAACGAGAAGTACTCGACGCCCATAGATGCCAGACGTTCGATGTCCTGCTTGTATAGATAGTAGAACTCGTTTGCAACGAAGTTAGTGTCAGAACCTTGGCTCGAGCTGATAGGAAGTTCTAACAGCCCTGGGGAGCGGCCTTCGTCAGCAATAGCGCCTTCCATCTGCGGTGCAGACCCTGCCACACCAAAGATGAAGTTTTCGGGCAGATAGTAGCAATCCCTCGGCCCGAAGTACGCCGGAGGTGGCAGCACAAGCTCACTCGTTGGCACCGGCGTTGGTAATACCGTCGTCTGCGTATAATGTCAGTCTCTGGCTCTATGCCAGCCCCTCCCGTAATATCCGGTAATTATAGACTCACCGAGTAGATGCCACGAGTAGTCCAGTTCGAAAATGTCGTCCGCTCCCACAGCCTAGTCCATGCCGCTTGACCGTAAGGATCCTCGGTGTCAGTCGCCCTCGTCGTAGCATTTGGATCATAATTACCCCAGGTCGTGGTGCTCAAATCAGGGACTAGGTCGCTCAGGGCCTCGTAGGGAGGTGCGTACATAGTGCGAGGCCCTGGAGTCGCTGACGTCGCCGTGCGTATTGTTGCTGTCAGTGTGAAGGAGAACTCCGTGAAGTACGTGGCCGGTGTGGCGTCTGCGTAGACCTTGCCACCCTGCCTGGAGTAGGCATTCGCAGAGCAGTCTGGCCGTGGTGCCACTGCTTGCTGAACAGGGACATAAACTTGTTGAGCGAGTGCTACCGCAAAATAGCTAGCGACAAGCAACAGGACGGGCATGACGGCCTCCTCACTGGCTTTTTCAGTATCCGATGACGACGTGGTCTCTTTCAATAGAATTGGGTCCTCAATTACTCTTTGTATGTACGGTTCGAGTTGTGCTCGGATAATGCCACCCCCGGAAAGGGCAACGTTGAATCGGATGCGTCGGAGCAGATTCCTATCAATACGTATCAAGAGTAGGAGCGTACTTTGAAGACGCATCCTCGGGGCTCCGGAGTCCGACCGCTCCTGGGCGATATGAAGACTTGCTCTTTGCTCGTCTGTCGCGCTAATCGTGTAGTCCACGAGCTATTGACTTTTCGGAAAGGCATAAGGAGATGCTGCTGTCTCTATCTTAGCAATGCCGCACTTCATAAGCCTAGATAATTCGGCATACCGTATCTCAGCATGGTTCGGTCAGGTTGATGTCTATTAACGACCCTTACATGATTAAAAGAGGTGAGAGCTGAACTTAACCCGTAAGTCCACTTTATCTTCTCAGAGATTGTCTCGTGGTCGGGGCCAAAAACTATGTTGATAAGGACTGGCCAACCTTGTCTAGATGTGGATATCGTCACGATGCTCTAACCTTGGATGAATACGATAAGAGTATAGGAGGAAGCTGTGCAACTACGGGGTGAGCTGGAGACTAACGAATTTGGGTTACTATGTGCACTTTTCGGCCCGTTGCATGGTCCTTTAGGCATTGATCTTCGCCAAAGGTTAGATCTTCAAGCACCCTGCAGAAGTTCTTCGCTCTAAGCTACTCTCTGGCCTTTAATGCACACTACTGGTGGACAGCGATACTTGTTTGGGTGACGATCTGCCAGACTATGCGAGACCAGCAGTCGGTAAAATGCTAGAGATTGAGCTGGAATCGCGAATGCACACTTCGAGCTTAGGAAAACTGTGGACGTTCCGGGTGAGTACATGTATATGACCGCCATGCGAGCTAAAAGCGTGTAGTCTTTGCCATTGGCTTAGCCTCCTGTCTTCATTTGTTCTAGCGGTTGCTCGTGCCGCCAGTTCAGGCCTCTTTAATCATTGACTTATCTCTGCGAGCGCCTCATCAAGCTTGACATCGTCGACAGCAAACGGCGCATCAGGCAGAGCTTGTGAGTCATTGCGGACTCCAGCCTTCTGTATGATCGACTCTAGGCCGTCACCACTTGCATAACTCCAGAATTTAACGTACTTCGTGAGGAACTCGATAGTGAAGGTTGTATCAGCCTCGAGGAACACAACCTCGCCCGCGTAAACGGTAACCTTCGGACCGTTGTTGATAGCAACGTCAATGCGACCTTCGAAGAGCACAAGGAGATGATGCACTGTGGCGAACCGCATTTCGCGGCTGAAGGCTGATTTCTTGTAAAGCTTCGAAGACTCGATACTGGAGATGGCGCATTTGCCGAAGCTCTGCTTAGTCGTGATGAAGGGCCTTGATGAAATGCCGCCCAGCACCCAACGCGGTCCTGAATTGGCCTTGAGGAAGTAGCCCACGGGCTCGTCGGGAAGGATTGTGTCTTCCTTGGACCATGAGTTGGGCTCTGGTGGGTTCTCGACAGGTGTCGGGTAGCTGTCGTATTTGTCTTCCCAATTTTCGCCTAATCGCTTCATGGCACCCCAAGACCATTGATTGTCATACTCCGGAAACATGACTCCCTTATAGGGATCCGAAGTCACCCGAAAGGCCTCCACCCAGTCGGCAGGAGTGATGAGTGGTAGTGCCTTGGTAATAGGACCTAAGGGCGTTGGCTTGTGAATCAGGCCCTAAAAAGGTCAGAATTGCCACGTCAGAAAAGGTTTGCAGGTGTGTAAGGCTGACCGGAGGTACTGAAGCAAAGTCTCCTGGCCCGAGAATACGACTTTGACCATCACAGTAGATTTTCATTAGCCCCTCGGCATTGAGGAAGATATCGTGCGTCTTCTTGTGGTAATGGTAGCTCTGGTCCGATACCGGGCCATCCCATCCGAACACGGACATGGTGTTTCCTGTCTGGACCTGCGAGCAGTACATCCTAAAGGCACCCTTAGACCCCGGCAGCGTAAATATCTCACCGTCCATTCGGTCGACAATGTAGCTGCCGCCATTGATTGGAGGTTCTTGAACGCGCCGAAGTACTGCCATATTGACGATAAAGACTGAAACCGTAGACAAGTGGCGTAAAATGTTAGTTGATGGATCGTAGGTGCTGGCAGAATGCGTTAAGCTGACCCCGAAGACTGTGCTCGTTAGCTTTTATTGTCGGATTCACGCGCGTACAAAGTCAGGCGGTGATTGAAAATCATTGAAGTAACGGCAAACCCACCTCATCCAGGCGTTAATTAGTGGCCAGAGTAAAGTGGCATCATCATCAGACGAGACATCTGCAGTGCGGTTGAATAAGTTTCCCGAAGAACAACTGAGGGAAGAATAGTCTTCGAGATCTCACGCCGCGCTGACACGCGCGCAAAGACGGTCCCCTGGATTCGGAGCCGAGAGGCCGAGAGATGTGCCGACTAGGTTGGTATTGTTGAGTGAGTCAGTCGGGCATCCGGTTCCGCATCCCGAATAGAGGGGTGGTACGCAAGGCCCAGGTAGTAGGAGAGAGGTTATCTTCCGAGAGGAGCAAAGAGAACACCTGAAAAAGGTAACAAATAGCGAAGGTGTAAAGGGGGGAAAGTGCGGGGGTGGAGAGTCGAAGACGAACATTTCGAGCCACCTACACAAAAGCCCAGGAACCGAGACAATGGCGAGCCGCACAGCCCTCATCTCAGGGTCTAATTCAGGGATCGGAGCAGCGATAGCGCGAGAGCTATCTAGTCGCGGCGTCAACATTGTGCTCAATTACCCTTTTCCGAACCTTAAAGACGACTGTGAGAGCGTTGGCAAAACTCTTCAAACCGATTGGATTGCCGTCGAGGCGGATCTCTCGACAACAAAGGGACCGATTGAGCTCGTGGCAGCCGCAGTATCTCGCTTCGGCCACATTGATGTGGTTGTGCATAATGCAGCTCGTTTCCCTACGGGTCCTTCATGGGACGTGACGGTCGAAGACTGGGACGCCGCTTTCGCCCTCAACGTGCGCGGCACCATGTTTCTCAACAACGCGGCACTGCCACATCTGGCACCCTACAGGCCGCTGCCACGGGACAAACAGCCCATCACGGGTAGACCTGGCGGATCTAGAATTATCGTCATCGGGTCAGGAAGCAGTCGGTCTCCGCAACATGACGCATTTGCCTACATGGCTACGAAGGGAGCGCTGGAAAGCATGGTAAAGGGTTGGGCCCTGGAGTTACCATCCAAGTATGGCTGCACCGTCAATGGTGTATGGCCTGGTCCCACCTACACCGAGCTTATGAAGAAACTTGCCACCCCTGAAATCCTGCGAGCGACGTTTGCGGACAGGACACCTGTGGAAGGATGCATGGCAGAGCCAGAGGATGTTGCCACCGCTGTGGCTTTCCTGGCTGAACCCAGCACAAAATGGATCAACGGAGAGATTATTATGGTGAATGGGGGCTTCATCATGATTTAATTTTAGTCTGTTGTTCTATCATTGTGATAATATGAACGACATTCTCAAAGCCGCCTGTTATTGCACACCAATCTTTCACAATTCTCCTTTCGCTTGACGTGTTTATAGATTCATTGCTTTCCGCCTCATAGGTATATTCGGAGCCGTTGCAGATAGACTTGATCTCTAGCGCACATCAGGCAGAACGAACTCCAGAGTGGTCCATTGACAAAGCTCTAGTCCATCCACACTCTGAGATCTGAGGGTCGACAAAATTATCTCAGGTCACATCTCATCTCCACTTCTATTACCTTTCTCTGTGTCTAATAGTCTTTAGTCTTGGGGACTTTGTGAGATTATCGCGTGAGACACATGATTAGACAGGGATCATTAAGGTTGATTCCGCAAACTGATGAATTCTTTACATAGACTTTATGATGTGTCTAAGATTAAGTATGGAGATAGCCGGCCTCACTGAACTCGAGTTGGTCGTCAGTACGTGAGACACGATGATCTTTCGGTCTGTTGTGTTGGTGCCGGGTCATGCGATAGCCCGTTCCCCGGTTCCCCCAAATTTCCACATACAGAAGGACCATTCTCATTGCGAATGTAAAATGAGCTAGTTGAATAGCAATGGTCATGACCGTCCGATAACATGGTTCTGTAACCAGCAGGCCTCGGCTCCTTCGATCGTTAAGTGGCACTAGGAGAACGTCGGATTCCGGCATCTCGGAACCTGCTACACGACAAAAAGCAGCTTCTCAAATCAAAGCGTCAGGCAAAGGAGATGATTCCTAGGCCGGGATCCGGACCCGAGTTGCCGAGGAGGAGTTTCCCAACTTATAAAGACAGCAAATAATGATTGCCCCACGCATCTCCATTTGCAGTGTTGTTCTTGCAACCGCTAAAGTCTCTTTCAGTAACGTCTTGTGGTCAACCTAACCTCTCGATTATGGCGTTGGTGACGGAAGCTCTATCGAAGGCACACGAGCAATATACCAAGGACAACCCAGAAAGTGCCAAGCTCTTCGCAAAGTCCGTTTTGAACCTGCCCGGCGGTATGATGTTAAATTACCTACAATAGAAGATTGCCATTAACACGTGTTGCCAGGTACCACTCGAGCTGCTCTCGGCTTCAAACCTTTCCCATTGATCTTCACGGGGGGAAAGGGGTCAACTGTGACGGATGCCGACGGTCATCACTATGTGGACCTATGTGGCGAATACAGTGCCGGCCTATTTGGTCACTCGCATCCAATCGTTACCCAGACTATGATCGACACTATCCAGCAGGGCCTTGCCCTCGGTGGTGTGAATCAGTACGAAGGCAAGCTTGCGACGCTCCTCGCTGGCCGGTTTCCCTGCATCGAGAAGGTTCGCTTCTCCAATTCTGGCACCGAGGCCAATCTTACGGCACTTTCCGTCATCAAGGCATACACTAGACGTTGTAAGGTTATCGTCTTCAAAGACGCCTACCACGGTGGCCTGCTCTCGTTCATGTTCGTCCCACCTCCTGGCGAGTTCGGCATGAACGTGACCATGGATTGGATAATTCTTCCGTACAATGACACCGAGGCTCTAGAAATGGCGGTCGAACAGAATAAAGACGATCTCGCTTGTATCATGGTTGAGCCTATGCAAGGAGCTATAGGGTGTCTTCCGGCAAGCATAGAGTTCTTGCAGAGATGTCGGGACAAGGCCACTGAAGTTGGTGCAGTCTTGTTTTTCGACGAGGTTACTACCAGCCGTATGTCCACAGGTGGAATGCAGACTCGGCTGAATATCATCCCCGACGTGACCACATTGGCCAAATACTTTGGTGGTGGCGGCCAGAGCTTTGGCGCCTTTGGTGGCAAGAAAGAGATATTCAACCTACTCGAGCCAGGCAACCCCAAGGGCCTGTCGCATGGTGGGACATACAACAATAATGTCGTCTCTATGGCGACGGCCATTGCAGTGATGGAAAAGGTGTGGACGCCTGAGGCTGCGGATAATCTGTTCGAGTTGGGTGAATGGTTCCACCGCGAACTTGACCGTGTGTCCGACGAGCAGAACTCGATACTACGTATCAGTGGCCTGGGAAGTCTTATCAATGTTCACTTTTCCAAAAAGGATATTCACTCCTCCGCCGATGTGAAGGCTGGGAATATGCAACTCAGGGAATTATATTTCTTCGAGATGATGAAGAAAGGATACTTTCTAACGAGCAGGGGCATGATATGTCTCAACACTGTTATCACCAAGGAACAGTTGCAGGGTTTTGTCAAGGCTACAGAAGAATTTTTGGTGGAACACAAGACCCTTGTTTCTAGATGAGGGAGGATGACATGGAATCTGACACATTATTAGGCTACATACTGGGAGATACTTGGCAATAATATTCATTCATAACTCATTGATCGATCTAATGGTCTCTCGTTCGAGTCTAAGCATCTCCTGGATGGTGGGGAGTCTAATGACCGTGTACATCAGTGAATCTCCTCTTACAACCGTGCCCCGCCAATCCTAGATATTAATCACCGATTCGAGTAAATTTATCTTGCACGCAGATAAGAACATTGCCGTTCTACATATTCAATTTCTTCCACTTACATACCGAATCAACATGAAGCTGTTCATCATTCGAAGGAGTCTACTTCTATGACTAGAACAGCTGTTAATGGAAAGACCGCAGGAAATACCCTATCTACAGGTCGACTCGATTGTAACTAATGTCTTCGAAGACCTAGGACTAGAATTTAGAAAAGACTCGCACTGTTTCGCTACTGTTTCGCGCCCACGAGCTATAAGCGTTCTTCGACCGCTGTCTTTAATAACCAAGCAAGACCAGATACGGAATCGTTATGATACCTGCTGGCCACCGAGTGAGTGGGAAAGTTCAGAAACCAGACGTGGGGAAGCCCTGGATAGATGTCTGCTCTTGTCTTAATGCCAAGATCTATACGTAGGTAGCGTTCATAGATCAAGTTCTCGTCACGGAGCCCATCGAGACCGGATATCTGAAAATAAGTGGGAGGATGGCCTAAAAGTTTGTCAGGCCAGTTAAAGGGGTTCCAAAGATTAGACTTAGAGTCCGGGTTGAAATGGGCCTGGTAGTGCGTCTTGGAAGTAAGGTGTTGCAGGATCTCCGAGTCCTTCGGTCTCTCAATCCTGCTGTGGTATAGGTGCCTGTATTCGTCTGTCACGCCGTCTGCGTCGAGAACGTGGGCGGCATTCAACCAAAGACCTGTTGGTGGAGGTGACAGCTTTGACTCACGCGCCATCTGGATCAGGTACGATGCCAAGGTACCCCCAGCCGAGCAACCACCTAGGATGAACCCCTTCGAGATATTGGCTCCGAAGTCTGAGGCATGGGCGTGGACCTGGGGCATTGTTCATTAGTCTCGAGTATGACGGTCGGTGGCCTCCGGGATGTGATGAAAGCACTTACCCATTTGATTAGGTTCCAACTGTCTATGAAAGGGGTAGGATACTGGTACTCCGGTGCAAGACGATAGTCTACTGTCATTGTCACGCAGCCGTGCCGTTTCGTAGCCTCTATGAGGACCGGGCTTTCCATCTCTGCGGAGCCGAGGCAAAATCCTCCTCCATGGAAAACGATAACCAAGGGAAGCCCGTCCGCGTCTTTAACAGTAGGTTGGTATAATAGTGTCCTATAGGTGCCCCCAGTCTCATCGATGGGCACCTGAATCTCCAAGGCTGTTACAGTGCCGTTGGCAGCGAGCAGAGCTTCATCAGCCATGGCTTTGGCCGTGGGAACCCACGTCTCCCGAATGGTCTCGAAGTCGTTGTCTAGTCTTTGGAATCTCGGAGTAATACCATTCTGTAACATCTATGTATCTGTTTAATTAGTTGGGAGTACCGCATTAGGATCAAGAAGGGCGATATGGGAGGGAAAACATGCTTGCAAGAGCTCTTCGTCATCTTTGATCAACGTATTCCATTTTGAAGGATCCTCAATTAGTGCAGCCATTGCTAAAATTGGGGGCTAGAAGTATTTTCTCCCTTTCTTCTGTCCTCTTCGTCTTTGCCCATTTCTCTCAAAATATTCCTTCCTTAGCCCTGGAAGTTGTATTTCTTCCCAGCTGGAGAGAACGGTCGGACTCGAATCTCCGTCCTTGATAAGCGCTAGACCTTCGGGTTCCGAGCCGCGGCGCTAGTGGAGATCGGATCCGGAAGCTCCCACCCATAATACTAGACAAATTTTCCAGAACCAGCTACAATGGTCAGGAGATCAGGTTGATACTACGCGACAAGGGCTGCGAAGTTCGTGTTGTCTACTATTCAACACTCGTCTGACATCGACTCGACACCTTAAGTGATTGAAGCGACTGACAGGAGTTATGTCTTTCGAGATCCAGCACCCACAACTCGGTCGAGTTCTGGGTAAAGAAAATGACAAAGTTGTCCAATTCTTCGGAATTCGATATGGAAGTCTGTCTGGACGGTTCGATCCATCGACAGTGATGGAATACTCCTCAGCCGGCACAGTTGACGCAACAAAACATGGGTATGTGGTCAGATCCGTTCCATCTGTCGCAATCGCGGTCATGTAGTTAGCTGAACGAATAGGCCCTCACCTGTTGTATCGCCAGCCGCATTGAGCATGGAGACGAAATTTATCCAACAGGAACTTACAACAGTTACAGCCCCGCCTGCCTCCGATACAGAAGGGCTCAATCTGAATATCACTGTTCCATGTTCAAATGGTCAACTGCCCACTACACCACTACCAGTAATGGTATATATACACGGCGGCGGTTTCTCTTTTGGATCTAACTGGTTCCCTCATTACGACCAAGCTCGTATTGTAGCACTGTCTGTCGAGCTAGGATGCCCGATTATTGCTGTCAATATCAAGTACGTGAGCCCCAGATCTACACTACATTTTGCGTAAGTGGCCATTTGGTTAATCGCATCGACTCATGCTCACCCGAGTGTGCTCGCAGTTACCGTCTTGGAATACCGGGATTCCTCTCATCTAAAGAGCTCCAAGATGCAGGATATCCAGCCAATAGGGGCATCGAGGATCAGAAAACAGCGTTTCGCTGGATCAAGCGGTATATCACTGGGTTCGGCGGAGATGCCAGCACTATTTCCGCCATAGGACAGAGTGCCGGGGCAGGTAAGCCGCCGGAATCCTTCGCCTTTCAAAAAGGCCACACCCTGAATCTGACTACTGCCAAACTTCAGCGAGTGTTGCCTTGCACCTTCACGGCACTGAGCAGTTATTTGAAAAAGCAATCCTCCTAGGCGGGACGACCTTGCTTATGAAACCCGCAACCCCTGAAGAATGTGACATGGTGTATAGTCGTGTCATGCGAGATTTCGGACTTGACAAATTGAGTGAAGATGATCGCATCAGAACCTTGTCAAGCATCGATCTTCAGGAACTGATCCAGAACACCTCACCGTTTACTGGATTAGGCCCAGTCATGGGCGGGTCCATTGCGGCGCAACTCTCATTCGACAGCATGGTAAATAAGAGCGATGACTTACTGCCGGGCAAGAAGTGGTGTCCTGAATTAATGATGGTGCATTGTCGGATGGACGTAAGTTCTCCAGCCTATGCCGGAGATGATTGCCCCGATGCCCTAAAAGCTGAGAGGATTTGCAGGCTTCGATTATGACAGCTTTCAACCTGATGTCTCGAATCGATGGTTTGTCAAATAGGTTCCACAGCACAATACAGAACGCTGTTGGCAGAAATACCGAGGCTTCCCGCGCCATCACCCGTCTACTAGCTACGTATGGCATCCATTTAGGTCTGAGCGATCATGAAGCACTGATACCCATTACCCGTTTTCTCACCGATATCGCCTTTCATGAGCCTGCCGTGACGTTTGCGGCGTGTTGGCCCACGGCGTATTTCGGCCAGTTTGACGAAGGCAATCCCTGGGAAGGTCCGTTCCTTGGACAAGCAAACCATACGCTGGATATTGCATATCTATGGCAGAATTATAACCCAGTTCTAGACGAGGCGCAGACCGCTGTTGCTACAGCATTTGGCGAGGATATTGTTCGATTCGTCGCAGGGGCGGGCTCAAATCTGCCCAGCTTCCAAGATGGAGAAGTCCTACATTATGGGCCAAGTAGTGAGGGTGCTATCAGAAGGAAAAGTGCCGCAAACAGGTCCGAGTTAGCGGCAGCTGCTCAACAGATCGGGGGATTAGACGCGGTCTTTGGAGCTGCTATGAAGTTCCTGTATCTTCCTTAGTTGCGGCGCAGTAAGTTCAAATGCCCGCTTTCTAACTGTCTACATTCACTGCTCATGACGTTCACTTAATTACGTCATAACTCTTAGCTGGTCTTGAAGATATGCTTAGTCTTGTTCTCTATCTGAAATTATAGATATCTACCCCGTGGGTACCTAACCGGAAGCCACTGACGTGGGTGAGATTCGATAACCAGAAGCTGTTTGGATTACAGAGGAGTTATTAAATGATGACCATGTTCTCTAGGGTACTTGATGTAGTGTAATTCAAGTATCATTTCTCGAGCCTCATAGATGGAGGAGTATGGAGGAAAATAGGCCCTTAGAAAAGCACGACTCATATGCGTCCCTCGCACGAGGGCGAGCAAGCCTACAAAATGCCACAGGGCCGGCATCACCAGATAATTTCCGTCTTGTGGCTATGTTTTACTTCGAGAAATGTTCTAGGTTGCTGCAGTCGGCCTTTACGGAGGTAGAACGCGGACTATACGCATCTAAGTGGAAACTCGGCTCCGACGATCCGGTGACGCGGAAAAGCTTCTCCGACAGTAAGTGTGCAATCCTTGCTTCCCATCCTGAGTAGTTGACTTCTGTTTATAATGTGCCATTTGCTCCGCGATTGGGTGGGTACCGCTGGCTGACACGAGCTTGCATCCTGTGTCACTGCAACTTCTCACCGCATTCTACGCGTCATCCAATATGGCATCAGAGCAACCTCCTGTCCTCATAATCGGCGCCGGTGTGGTCGGCCTGACATTGGCCCAGGCACTGAAAAAGGTTATCTACACGCATTTCTGCTGCTGACGCGAGGAGATTAAAGACTAAGCGCTCGCAGGAAAGGATTCCGTTTCGTATCTTCGAGAGAGATGAGCATATCGATGCACGTGGTCATGGATGGGGAATCACAATTTGGGCCTTGGACAGTTGGGACGTCTGCCTACCAGCCAGCCTTTTGGCGCGGCTGCCCGAAGCAGAGGTCAACCCCGCCGAGGCACGCAGAAACAGGGCAAAGTTTATGTTCCTAAATTTAAAAACAGGTCAGCCCCTCTACCAAGTGCAGGTGAAGAACCAACGGCGCCTAAATCGAGAGAAAATACGGAAGCTGCTGCTCAATGGCATCGACGTTGAGTGGAATAAATCCATTATGGCCCTAGATCCGGATGCCGACGACGGTGTGCGGGTCACTTTCCAGGACGGCACTTCTGTGACGGGCTGTATGGTGGTTGGTGCAGACGGTGCAACATCTAAGACGCGATCATTGCTCTGTCCCGACACAGCCACCTTGCGGCCTCTACCTATACGATTTTTAGGTGTGACGATCAAGCTGACGCCTGAGGAGATCAAACCACTCAGCTCGCTCGATCCTATGCTCTTCCAGGGCACTCACCCCGAAACAGGCACATTTATGTGGTACTCATTACTCGACACCCCCGAAACAAATGGGACAAAATACTATCGCTGCCAGCTCAACGTGTCATGGCCGGTACAGTCACCCGAGGATGAGGTGCCGGATTCCAACAGTGCTCGTTTGGACAGGCTTAGGAAGCTTTCTGAGCCGTTCGACGAGCGATTCAGAGCGGCTTTCAATAAAATCCCCGATAACACCGAAGCTGTTGAGATTAAGCTTCGTGATTGGCCGTGCTTGTCCTGGCCGACGTTTGGTGGTAAAGTCACTTTAGCTGGCGATGCTGCACACGCCATGGTGATGTGTAAGTACTTCCTGACCTGTAAGTGATTAACCATCTGTCCCCACTTGTTACTGACATGAATTCACCATACCTAGATCGTGGAGAAGGCGCGAATCACGGTATTACCGACGCGTGTGAGCTTCGCGACCAGCTCGTGGAAGTGTGGAAGAGTAAGGGCGGAGGTGGCGACATCACACAAGCCAAGGCTATCGAAAATTACGAAGCTGGGATGAGACCAAGAAGTATCTGGTCGGTGGAGATGAGCCGGCAGGCATGCATTGACGCCCACGACTTTTCACGTATAAATGGAAGCAGTGCGCTCTCTGCTCGTAATACTAGGTTTAGAGTCACCGGCGGGCTCCAGAGCGACCAGGTGCCGCCTCCGGAGGCGGGTTGAGCAACTGAGCTCTGGTGCACAAAGAAATATGGCTGTCAATACTTAACCGCGTGAAATAAGTACATTATTTCAGAGACGAGAACTGATATGACCAACCATGAGTCTCATATGAATCACATACAACTGTGGACTGTCAGAGCTTGAGTAAGGCAACGACAAATAGATCTAGACTCTATAATCGATGAGACAGCGGGACAAGAATTTCTTTTGGCGCTGAATATAGTTTGCTCGCTTCATCTGCAAAACCGTGAGCAGACTACTAACAACTGTCTGACCATTTACTCCTCTCCTAAGCAACTACTTGCACATTAAGAGTTGCTATTCATTTGAGGCCTGTTTTGCAATGCAGCCTCTCATGACCGCTACCTACTCAACGCAATTTTTAAGGGACGTCATACTAACCCTCTGCGTGCTAATAGGTATTCGGCCTCAACAAAGTAAATGATTCTTACCCGAACGCCCGCAGCATTTTTATCCTGTTGACATGCTTATTGAGGCCACGAAGTGTATTTACAATGCCAGCATGCGCAGTCTTTCGACAACATTTAGCCCTGTAGGGCCGCAACACTTCTACACGGAATTTCTTACTTTAGGTTAACTGAAGCGACGAGCAGAGTGAGGAAGTCAGCTGGCTACTACCGTAGGCGAAGGTCGACAAAGTTACTTAGACCCTTGATTCGGACTCCGGACTCCGAGTTCCGGGGAACACTCGTTCGCGGTCACGATACCAACGATACTTAAAGATTAGGGTCCGATCGCTACCTATAGGGGATTAGTCCGACTTTGAAATTGTGAGATGGTTCTTTTTCCTTCGGGTGAGTCATTCCTAATTTTGATATTGTATGGGTAAAGAGATTCAGCTACGATAACTATGATGGCACCTAGTTCAGTCGATATAGAGAGGTGTATCGTACTACTTACTTCGATTAGCGCTGCTGGGATACAATACGCTATATCTAACTAGCGTCGTGCTTATCGTTGTGGGTTCAGATTTGCATCGAGTGACGTAACCCTAAATCCTTGTCACTCAGTCATTGAGATCCCCGCAGACATTCCTCTCCAGATGGGTCATCTTCATACTATTGTCGTTCTTGAAGCGCCTCCAATAACCTCCAGGTACCGCTTCTTGGTCATTCTGAGAAATGCGCAAACTTGTCATAGCGCTGATGCTCAGATACTTGTGCACATATAGCTACAGGCTTGCCTAGATTCAACACGTAAATACTCAGGTATCTAGACATGTTTCCGATCTGAGGCCAAAGTGTCTACGACGCTTGTAAGGGGCATCGGGTTCGAGCCCATTGGCCAATGATAAGCCTCAAGCTAATACATAGCAGAGATAAGGCCGGGGTAGACGCACATTAGACATTGGTCAGCTATCCTAACGTTGGATGCTTCGCCCATGGAGAAGTGCCGTTATCTAGGCCCTATCAGCCTCGGTCTCCTTTGGAATCAGCTTATCTCGGTTTGTTTGCTCGTCTCCCTTCGATCTTCGTACCATGAACGATCTCTTCAGTAAAACATCCCCCGTTAAATGTCTACCTATGAAGTTGCTGTAATCAGAGATGGACTACTCGAGCACCCGCACGCTACCGGCGGTGAGTTCTCTACCCTGCGCGCCATATTCTGGCGGGTTGTATGCCGTCTATGTCCTCCAAAGATGTGGTCCTGATGGTGTCGCATAGTGTGACCATTGCTACTCCAAAAAGGTTAGCAATCGACGAGGCTGGACTGCGCATCTAGTATTGGGACTGATGGCGCCTTGCTCTATAGATTCGATGTAATCGGAATGATCCCTGCAGTAATTGCCTCAACACTGGCACAGAATGTCTTCGTCGCCGTGCCCGACAGCAGTCGGCGCAGAGCATTGCCGAGTGAGACGATGCACCAATACTTAAGCTCACTCAGCAGGATATTTGGCTAACGCTGACGCGACGCAGTGACCGGTTCAACGCACTACTGGATCGCATGTCGAGGCTAGAGAGATCATTAGAGCAGCGTCTTCCTCCTCCACCCGCTGTTAACTTGCCAGCACAGACATCGGTCGAAGGCTCGACCGCGTCTGACGACCCACCATCGTCTGCTCCTGACACATTCAACTCAGCAGCGCCCCAGCCGTCCATAGAGCATTGCCCGCCGCAGCCAGGGGAGGGGGAAAGCCAACGGTTCAGTTCGTTACAGCCAGAGCAAAGTGAATGTCCATCTCCCACTTCTACATCAGAATCAGGGTCGCTGAAGAGGCGAGCAGACACCGCATCGTGGGGGGGTCATAGCCGACCGCGTTCGTCACGACTCAACTCTATCTTGAGCCAAGCAACTCACCGTACGTCACCACATACGATCCACCCTGCATCCGTGGAGGGTTTGGAAAATGATCTGCTCCGCTATCTTAGTCCTGGTGCGCATGACAATGCCGGCCTAGACCGAGGAAAGTGTGTTACGCTGGAATCGGCCATCCGAACCGTCCAGCAAGTTGTAGCAGCACGATCAGCGCTTGACAACCTACATGTCAATGAACAAGAGAGACCTAACTTCTACGACCCGTCCATGTATCCGGCTGTTGAGTTCGTATGTATCATGGCCAGCCCTGGTAAGCATCTAAAAGAACAACTATGGAGTGTGATTTACTGACCATTACTCAAAAGACTTCCAGAGCGACACGAACTCGATGTTCCTTGACTTCGGCGTCAACGTATCTACCGCTACATTTGTTAATATGGCTTTTGCACTCACGGAGAACCGCGTCCACGAGCAGGCTCGTCTGCAGTTCATCGTCTGTGTCAATTCCGCCGCGTGGGTCTTCCTGACAGTACTCAACAGTAAGGCCCAAGGTCCTGCAGCTACACACGTGGCCAAAGTGCGAAACAGATATCGTCACAACGTAGTGGCGACTCTACCACATCTAGATATATCAGTCAGCCCAGAGCTCCCAAAACTACAAGCTCTGATATGTGCGGTACGTTACCTGTGAAAGTGGTGGGATATGTTTCATGCTATGGGGCTCTGCTGACGTTCGGCCCCGAAACAGGCCATGATGATGCAAGACTTGGGTTACATGAAGAAGTGCTGGCAACTGAATTCTGCGGCCGCAGCAAGTGCGCGGGTGATAGTAGCATCTGATATCGTGCTCGAACCGGAGGAGACGGTCACAGTCCGCATGATCCTCATCAAGTGCTATATCCTTGATAAGGCGCTTTCTACCAATATGTATCCTTCCTCCCCACCTGCATCGTATGAACTGGACTCGTCAGCCCTACCAGAAAAGCGGTCGAGTCACTTTTTCATCACTATTATGCTGGAGCTTGCTTCAATTCAGGATACCATCCTCCGCCAGGGTTGGAACAGAAAGCCTCTCAGACCCCTATCTAAGAACGGGGCAGAGAAGCTGGCTGCCGTCAAGGAGCGAATGAGCCAAGTGCAGATAATGGTCAAAGAGGTGAGAACCCGAGTTTTACCGCTCTAGACGCTAAGTCTCGAGTGCATTTCATGACACATACAGATGCTCATATTGTCTCACAGTCGCGATCAACAACGTCTTTGACAGAGGATGGCTTTCCTGCATTCGTCTGGAAATGCATCGATCTGATATTCTTTTCCCTCATGATAGCTATCTTGGGGGTCAGCCCGGACAGACCAGGGGTGCAGGCAATAGACCGAGAGTCTCTTTACAGCGCCCGGCAAGCTGTCCAGACCCTCTTGGAGATGCTTGATTACTCACTGCGTCCATCTTCATGCTTGAACAAGTGCCTCGCTTCACTGGCATGGTGAGTTACCGTTGCGCTGCCACAACATGCCTGTACTAGATGATGCGAAAGACTAACCCACTGGCAGGGTAGTCCCCATCTTCACCCCGAGACCAATGTTTCTCCTTTTCGCCAATGCTGTCGCAAATGCAGACATGCTTGACTTCAGACGTATCCAGGACCTAGCAGATCACCTTGAAAAGCTAGCTCACAGCCACCGTTCTCTCACCACGATGAATACGATCTGCAAGTCTCTAGTCACTCTCTACCTAGAATCTCTCAGTGCTTCGCCGCCGCTAAAGCGCTCCGAGGTTGGACCTCAGACGGGAGCAACTGGTCTGGAAGATGTCGGCTTCCGGGGGATGAATACTTCCGGCCATAATGATGCCGCCAATCCTTCGCTAAATTTCCTAGGAAGCATGGCCAGTCTCTACGGCCCAGCGATCAGCAGAGCTTCTATTGAAGACGCCTTCTCTGAGTTTGCTATCCCTCTCCTTGACGGCACGCAGTTCGCGGAGGGGTTGCAGTTTGATTTGGGTGATCAGTCTGGTGGGTCAACATGGCATGATGCACTCTTTTGATGTCTAAGGTTACACAACCCATGCATCCAATCTTTGTTGTACTGTAGGAGTCGTGGTTCATTCGGCGTACCGTGCTCGCGTCGCGTCCGTTATCTGTTAGTCTTTCCGAACGACATCCTCTACTGTGACAAAGTTAGCCAGCACAATGGATTCTGGAGTTTGTCAGCTCTTGGTGCCTGAAACCTCAACCTCAACAGGCAAGGAAAAGACGCCTCAAGGAATCTCACATTTTCCCTTTATGGGGCTAGACATGAATGACCTAGAAAAGCAGCAAAGCGTTTCAGCTCCTCATATTTTACCCGATTACTTAGTACAAGCGAAGTATTGCTTCCATAGACCCGCCTTAAAGCTTTTAATTTCATTTATTTGAAATAAATTGATTCCAGATACCTTTTCACATCCTCAATCCAAGAGTGGTTTGTTATCTGAGTTTGTCTATAGCCACGCACAAGAACTTGTTCTCAGGTTATAAAGAAAGTGACGCTGACATTAAAAGAGAGAGAGAAAAAACAAGCACCTTTCCCTATATCATGTCGAATACTTAACCGCATGTCCAAGTGTAGATTGTAGATCTAGAACGCTGCAACAGCTCCAAGAAACCCAGCAAGAGCCACGGCATTGGCGACAAGACCCAACCCCCGAGAAAAGGGGGCAGCAGCAGTGACGGGCACCACAGAGAATGAAGGCGTAGGCGTGGACTTACTCTTAGCAACGCCAGTGCCCGTAGTGCCAGCTGGGGTCCCGTAGGAAGTGCAGTAGCCTCCGTTCATAACGGAGCTAAGCCACACGAGGGACGTGACGTACTGATTGTCGGCACATGCAGACTCGACCTTCGCAATCTCCGTGGAGCGCGCGCTATAATAAGACAGTACGCCCGACTTATAAGCCGAGTAGGTGGGTTGCAGCGAACTGGACAAGGCAGTCGCCGGGTTGCAGTATGCCGCTGAAGACGCGGTGACTAAGAATGAGGCAAGTGCCAGCTCCAATGCCCCCGAGGGCTCGACGCCGTTGGTGACAAGAGCGTAAGCGGCCGCGGTGCAGTTCCTGTTGTCGGAGCGAGGGATCTGACGAGGCTGGGCTACGTAGCTTGCGAAAGTTGTGGGGATGGAAGCGAGGCTAATGACAGCGGCGAAGACTATCCGAGGGCGCATCGTTTCTGAATCGCGAAAGATGAAAGTGCGATGGTCTTTTTCCTTGTCTTTAACAAGCATGTGAAAGAGTGGCTTATGAATTGCAGCCTAGTTTTCTGTCTTCAGAAGAGGGAAACTCGTGGAGCAGTCGAAGGCCCATTTAGCGAGGTGTCTGATCACGAATACAAACAGATGGTCAATATAATATATAGGTTTATCTTTGGTTCTTACTTAACTCTGGGAAGACGCCTTATCGGGAACCTGGGAACGGGATCTTTTGTTCGGAGAGTTGAAATGAGCTCCCAGAATCCCTGCATGAGATGTCGACCGCAGTGTCCATCAAAGCAAAGCCTCGACTTGTGTAGTACTGCTGATAAGCATGCAGCTACGGAACCTACTCGCCGAGGGGATCCCGGACCCGGACGTGCGAATCCGGCGCAACATTTGGCCGGAAAGCACGGTCTGCCCGGAAGAGAGATAGTTCGACTATGCACTACACTGGATAATGCATGACTTGAATTCCATTGTTATGCTTACTAGCCAGCTACGAAAGGAAAAGACTTACACAGTTTCAGGGATCTCTGATTGGGACGTTACAGTTGTGACGAGAGAAAAGAGATGGCGGACCGTCAGGGCTATCGCAATGGCAACTTGACACTTCTAAGTAGGTAAAGGGGAATGCAGGAGACATCCTTTCTATTTCCAGACTCCTTGATAGGTATCAATCTACGAGTAGGATGATGAATATATCCATTGCTTAACGAGCCTAATTAATAGTGTCAGGGACAGAACAACGTTCACAAGCACGCTCTAGTTGCAGTGCCATCCACACCTTCAAATGGCACGCAGACACGTTCCAGTTCAACCTGCTCTACCATTTTCACCACTGTATCGGCAACGCCATAGGAGAATGCGAAACCATTGCCGCCGAAACCATACGCTGATATTACCACACGCTCTCCAAGATCCTGTCTCGCGATCCGGAAGCCTCCTTCCCGCTGAGGTCGAATGCCCACAATGTATTCCAGGTCTGCTTCGCGCGGCTTAGCAGGTACCACCTCAGGCACGAGAGCGTGAGTGCGTGCAATCTCTTCGGCGGCAATCTTCATGTCCGGCTCTTCATCTCTACGAGCATTATCGTCAACGTATGGTTAGCCAGGATGGAGTCGGGTGTCCGGGGCTTACAAAATATGTGGCTGTTTTACGCCCCCTAAGATGACACCCCCAGAATACGGCCTGGGAATGACATAGGTGTAATCGCGGCCTTTAATTCCCGTAGCCGACAAATACATTGTCCGGGTTTTTTTTGTCTTCAAGAAGACAGTCTGACCCCTCTCTGGAAAGCAGCTCATGTCTTGGACATCTTTCAGCTCCCTGCTTCCGATACCACTGGCGTTGATGAAGACGGTTGACTGCGGGAACATGTCGTACAACTCGGCCAGTGATGCCACCCTGTGTCGGATGAATTTACCTCCCATGCTACCTATCCTGCCCGATATGTATGGCATGTGCTTGGTCGGGTCCGTCACGAGAGTCTTGGACCACCAGGCTTCCTGATATTGCGAGCCGGGAGGCAACTGTAGCCGACACTGATTCTGAGAACCGACGACGTTCTTCCCCCACAGGGCGGAATCCGGCCCTGGTTTCTCGCGGAAATATTCCACGCAGTCGACGACGCACACACCTGATTCAGGCCCATCTTTCACCATCTTGAACAGGTAGCGATATGTCGTCGCCTGTAACTGCTTGTGCTCACTCGACAGGTTGGGGCCGGCGTGCCACGCTGCCCCTGCCCAGTTGGAGGCATAGTAGATGTTCCTGTCGCCGGGCAGGAACTCGCCCACCAGCATGACCGAATAGCCTTTGGAGAGCAAGCCATGTGCTGTGGCACACCCGATGATGCCCGCACCCAGAATGACTACCGGCTGCTGAGCGAACGGTGGTCGTTCATGGCTGAAGGTGGTATTACGGGGATGCATCATGCACTGAATAAAATCGGCGTTTCTAGTACTGGATTTTGGCCGCTTCTTTGGAGTCGGCGATTTTACTCCATTGCTTGTCATGCAAGCGTAAGAGGGCCGTTTACATTTTTGATCTTCCTCGCACACCGAGGACTACCGGCTGCCCGGAAGCGTCTCGGATTCTCGGACACGATTGTCCGAATCGTAGCCGTAGAGGTCGTTAATTCCTCTGAGTTGCTAGGATGGCGGAATCGGACGCTCCGGAGTTCCGTAATTAGATGTGCAATGTTATCAGGCCATATGCACACGACTGACCTGGCTTTCATGCTCGCTCATCGTAGCTTTACTCGCCATCTTCATACTGAGACGACACGACCGACACTACATCGGCGCTATGTCGATCAACCGCGCACTCATCTACGTGCAAACGCCACATGGGGTCCCCGAAGCAGGGAAAGACCTCCAGCTGGTAGAGCAGGAACCTTTCGACTGGGAAGCGCCTGCTCCCGCTGGGGGCCTCACTGCACAGGTGCTTTATGTTGCATACGACCCGACCATGCGCCTTCATATGATGGCTCCCAAGGAGTCGAAGGTTTTTGCACCGTACGAATATGGCAAGCCTATTACCAACCGTATCATCGCCAAGGTAATAAATCGAGGGGATGAAGCCCGCCACCCTTTCCAGCCCGGCGATCTTGTCTCGGGCTATCAGCCTATCCAGGAATACCTCGTACTGGACGCAGGAGGTGCCGAACGTCTCAGTCTCACGCCTTCCAACCCATACGGACTTGACCCAAGGCTATTTCTAGGACCTCTCGGGCCGCCGGGTAATGTTGGGTACGCATCCTTTTACAAACTATGTGAACCACAGAATGGCGACGTGATGCTCGTATCCGGTGCGAGCGGTGCTGTGGGACAGACAGTGGGCCAGTTGGCTAAGCGTGAGGGCATGACAGTGTTTGCTGTGGTTGGTAGCAAGGAGAAGGCGGAGGAGTTGTGCAATAATCTCGGCTTTGATGGTGCAGTCAACTACAAACAAGGCAATCTGGTAGAGCAGATCAGAAGGCTTGCGCCCAATGGTATTAACGGTGAGTCCTCCTCCTGACTGATTGATACGGAAAAAGATGAAGTCAATGCTGACTGCCTGACCCAATCACCTTCAGTCTACTACGACAACATTGGAGGAGAAGTGCTAGAAGCTGCCATAGAGACCATGGCAAATAACGGCAGGATAGGTCAGTTTTCTCCACTGGGCGGAATGCCTGCTTGTATTTCATTCTGACGGCTAAAATGACTAACTGGAAACACGTCTCAGTTGCCTGTGGCTTTGCTTCCCAGTACAACAAAGACTTCACTCAGCAGTATGGCATTCGAAATACCGGCTTGATAATTGCTAAGAACATTAGATGGGAGGGATTCTCTACAGTTCCTGGCTGCTGGGTCTTTGATTACACTAAAGAGCACCAGAAGAATCTTCAGGTGTGGATTCATGAAGGTTCCTTCAAGCCAGTCATGACCGTTACCTACGGCTTTGACCAAGCGATAGACGGGCTGGTAGCTATGTTTCGCGGCCAGCATATGGGCAAGGCCGTTTTAGATTTAACGAGAGCGAGTACGGAACAGTAGAATAAACTGACCGAGAACTCATTTGTCACGGCATAGTGTAACATATTGAGGCTGACCGTTACGACTCTACCTATTGCTTAAGAGCCCTAGACTTAGCCGCATCGACGGCCTACTCCTATAGATACCATCCGAAGTTTAATGCACTCCATTTTCTAGCCCACCAAAACAGAAGATTGTAATTTCTGATTGACCGACGGATAGGATAGCTAAACCCTTATTCTCAAATGGCAGCCATGTAAGAAGCCAAGGTTAGCTTCTTGTAATTACTATTTAACAAGGGTCGTTTCCGATAAGCTTAATATAGATCCCTTCATATGCCTACCAGAGTGCCGAATTGCAGTAGACACCACGTATTTGTTTGCCTTTATGACCAACGAATTGAACACACACCCCTAGACAAAGCACGTCAATATCACCCTAACACGGCGGTGCTATATTACCGAAGCCGTGTCGCAGCTCGGCCATCTCATACGTGGCTAGGTCTAGTTTAGAGAACTGAATACGCTTCCCGCCGCCTTCCACTGAGCTGGTCTCTTGTCATCATCTGGGTTGACCATGTAGAGGAGCCTGAAAGCCCAGGCGCTGCTGACAACACCCTGGAGCAGTGTTCCCATCGCCTGCGTGTAGGCACGAAGCGAGGAGGTCGACACTTGTGAGGGTCATCCAGGCCACTGAGCCCATGGTGGCCTGATAGACAAAACTCCAGAGAGCCATGAAGGCTACTTGTATCCAGATGGCATTCTGTGTTTTGATGACGGAGACGATACCTATCAGCAGCAGAGTCACGGTGAAGAAGCTAGTGTTTTCAAAGCGAAGTCAAGTCAGTATTCGAGTTCGCTGCTCGGAGCCTATCGTTCCTTAAGTAACTTGCGAGAAACTGCGGTCGGCGGCCGGCCTACCTAACAAGGCACCATATAGCCATATTCCCGGCGAGCATCACACAGATAGGCGCAAAAACGACATCCAAAGAACTTATTGACGTCTATGCGTCAGGCTGGAGGAAATAGCTCATTCGGGCTAGAACCCAGCTGGCGCCGGCGGACTGCACGAGGAAGAGTTGGCTTTTTGCAATCAGTGTCCTGACATGATTACGGTCCTTAAAACACCTAGCGAACCACGCCTTATTATAAGTCCCCTGGCCCTCATCGATGCTATGCCTGATACTTGGAAGCCGGCCGTCAATTTTGAAACCCTCGCCACGGAGCCGTTGTGTGGCTCTCTTGACCTGCTCGAGTTTGTTTGCCTAGACGTAGAAATAGCGGGATCTAGGCATAGATGGCAGCAGCGTAGCCCCACGAGACTGCGAAAAAGATGCGAATACTAGACCAAGAATCCGGGTTCATCTAGATCTGGCGGAGGATTTCATTGCCAATGATCTTCGGCCCGATGCAGATGCAAAATTCAATTCATGGCCGCCGTCATGATATCCTACTCGAAAACCACTCGATAGACAGTATTGAAAGTCACCTCGTACTGTACTCTTTCGCACGCACAACCGTACCACCGTACAGTACAGTGTCTAAGTGGTCTGATCGGGATAATGACACTGTGAAAGCTGCTGTTTAAAACGGGCCGTTGCTGACTCAGATCATGCTATGACGATGACGTATGGTGCCTAGAGTAAATCCCGCTGACCAGATCAAGCCACTTTCCAGTCGTGGAAAAGAAGCTCACATGTTTTACTCTCTTCCCCTTGATATTTTTTATTCACCACCTTTTTTCGATCTTTTCGTTATATGATTCAAGACAATAACCGCTCTTGAGCCTCCACGTCACTTTTCACGACTTGATTCGCAGCAATTGGCATCTTTCAGATCCCGCGACGTTGCCCTCGCCCTCCGTCTACTTTTCCACGGCATAGCTACTCGACCGGAGCTGCCATCATGGCCCCAGCACTCAAATTACCGGTTGATCTCAGCCAATTTAAGACGCTGAAGCTTGATTACAAGAATCCCAAGCTCTCGGACGAACAGAAGCGAGACCTTCAGCACAACATCAACATCTTCCGAGATGCCATCGTTGCCTTCACTGCCACCGGCGCCGCTCGGGGCGTCGCTGGCCACACCGGTGGTCCCTACGACACGGCTCCGGAGGTCTGCATTCTCCTAGGACTCATCAATGGCAACCCCGAGAGTTTCGTTGATGCTCTATACGACGAGGCTGGACATCGCGTCGCCACGCAGTACCTGCTTGCGGCCCTTGACGGCAAGATCGAGCCAGACCACCTCCTAAGATACCGCGAAGCCGACTCGAAGCTTCCCGGCCATCCGGAATTGGGCTTGACCCCGGGCGTCAAGTTCAGCTCCGGTCGACTTGGTCATATGTGGGGTTTGGTCAACGGCATTGCCATGGCCAACAAGAATAAAAATGTGCTTCTCCTAGGGTCAGATGGCTCCCAGCAAGAAGGCAACGACGCAGAGGCGGCGAGAATCGCCGCAGCCAACAATCTGCGTGTGAAGCTCTTCATTGACAACAACGACGTGACGATCGCCGGCCACCCTTCAGAATACCTGAAAGGATTCGATATGGCTCGTACTCTCGAAGGCCACGGGATCAAAGTGGTCAGCGCTCGGGGAGAAGATCTCGACTCCCTTTACCCGGCTATCTGTGAGGTGATCAAGCACGACGGCCCCGCTGCTGTGGTTTCAAACCGCAAGATGGCCGCCGGTATCCAGGGCATTGAGGGCCAGACGTCCGCCCACGATGTGATCAAAGTCGATGTCGCTCGCAGGTATCTTACCAACCGCGGCTACAAACCGGAGCAGCTCGCTTTCTACGACGAGATCAAACCCGGAAAAGATACGCACGAGTATCTCGGCTCCACCAAGGAGGAGGGCGCCAATCGTGTCATCTTCGGCGAGGCGGTCAACTCAGTCCTCGATGGACTCAGTAAAGAGGAAGCCGCTCGCCGCATCATGGTCATTGATTCGGATTTGGAAGGGTCGACAGGCTTGAAGTCCATTCACCAAAAACATCCCGAGGTCTTCGTCCAGTCAGGTGTCATGGAGCGCGGAAACTTCTCCGCTGCTGCTGGTTTCGGCTTCGGAAGCAACGGAGAGCGGACGGGAGTGTTTTCTACGTTTTCCGCTTTCTTGGAGATGATCATTTCGGAAATAACCATGGCTCGTCTCAATAACTGTAGCGTGTTGTCGCAGTATGTCTTCAAACCCCCCTGGACCAGATCTCCATTACGAGGAAGAATGAAAGCTAATGAAATGCAGTTTCTCGCATACAGGAATCTCAGGAATGGCTGACAATACATGCCATTTCGGGTTGAACCACTTCTTCGCAGACAATGGTCTTATGGATGCGGAGACCACGTCCCTTTACTTCCCGGCCGACGGCGAGCAGATGAAGGCGGTGGTGAAGAAAGTCTTATTTGGCAAGGGTCTCCGGTTCATCTTCTCCATTCGATCCAAGGTTCCTTACATCCTAAAGGAAGGTTCTTCTAATCAACTGCTCTATGGCGACGGCTACGAGTTCGTTCCCGGAAAAGAGGAGGTCATCCGCCGAGGTTCTGCCGGTTACGTCGTTTCCTACGGTGATATGGTCTTCCGTGCCCTTGATGCCGTCGAGCGCCTGCGGAAAGAAGGTCTTGATGTCGGTCTCATCAATAAACCGACTATCAATATTGTCGACGAGGAGACCATCAAGCTCTACGGCTCTTCTCCATTCGTGGTCGTCGTTGAGTCTGCTGCTCAGAAGACTGGCCTTGGGTCTCGCCTCGGAACCCACCTTCTTGAGCGTGGCTTGACCCCCAAATTCAAGTCAATTGGCGCTATCAAAGAAGGCGGTGGCGGACTACACGAGCAGGTGAATCACCAGGGACTGGGCGTGGATGGCATCATTGCGGCTATCAAGTCCGTATCAAACTAGTTGGGTGCGGAACGTCATGGCCTTGCCTCCGGACACTGCCTACTACTTACTAAAGTAAGAAGCTTACTGTAACTTGCGCCGTAGCTTCTTGAGCTGCCTCTTTTTAACAACCTCCTGCTTGCCTGTCCTATAGAAGATTTTGATAATAGATTTTGATTTCTTCGTCCTATTTATAACTCGATAGCGTGTTGGAACTCTACTATGTTTATTAATTAAAAGCTATAATAAAATTTCAGTTAAGATTATAGCTTTAAGTTATATACGTCGAATGGAGATCGGGATAAGTAAATGATTTTTGAACTGTTTGTATTGTGTTGGAATTCTACTTTAATCGAAACTTCGTGTCTTTAAGAAGTAGACTAATTGCATTACTATCGTAAATTATATTGCTGCCACTCCTACGTAGAGCTGTCTCGGAGATGGAACTCATTACACCGTCCTCTATCTTATATAGGATTAGAGCATAGACGAGAAAGAGAAGAATCTAAGACTGCTAAACTTTACCATAATACGAGTAGCCAAACAGAGCAATGGTAGTCGTACTGGATATCCGTATTCTCCAGCGCAGTTGACCGACACATCAGAGTTTCATGTCAAATTGAAATGTTCCAAGCCGATACCTCGCTCGTTCAATGCGTTCAGAAGAAGTCGAGGGTCCGAGTTCATGATCAAACTCCTCCGTTCGTCTTGAAACTATTAAAGGAAATAAGGGTCATCTTGGGTCCTCTCTCTAGTGATCTCCGCCCAGTTCGAATCAACAGGTTGGAGCCGGGGATCTTGAGACTGGTCGCGCCTAAGCGAAGTGTTTATATAAATCGGCATATATGAGCCATCCCTAAAGGTCATCTAAGCTTCCAGTTGTCCCGCAGAGGACCGAGAAGTTTCTCGCCGTCCGATAAGCTAGGCACAAAGCAAATACCTACCAATTGAAATGTGGCGTTCGATTCACCAGTAAGGCGGATAAGCATAGGCATATCACAGCCCAGCATAATGTACATAATATCACCTAAGAAAGTATTAATTAGTGTTTAAAAGGAAACGGATAATACTGTATTTTGCGTCGTCTCTTCCTAAGGTTCTCGGGCTCGCTGGGGTTGTTTATTCGTCGACGCCTTGGACGAGTGTCGCAGAAATAATGCAGTGAATCACTTCCGGTGGTTCAAATTACTGCTTCGGACCCTTTTAACTGATGTACAGTTCCGCATCTGCGTTACTTGTCGCCACTGCCCGATTCTAGACCAGAATTGCGACTTCGAATTATGCCTGGAGGATGAAAACAAGGACGATATATCCCTTTAGGTGCGAGATCGGCTTTCTCAGTCCCGTGAACTGGCTGAGTCTCCGATTCCTTCCTTGATTACTGACTCGGCTTCTAGCGTCTTCATGTGGGCTCGCCTTGTCGTAGACCAAGTCTTAGAGCTTGACAATGATGGAGTAGGACTGGACGTGATCAAGAGAAGGATCAGTATTGTCCCTACTGAACTGGATGAGCTATACCACAAGCTTGTCGGAAGCATGAGCGAGAAACAGAGTTCACTGAAATTGATCCAATGGATCTGCTTTGTGAGGCCGCCCTTAATATTGGATGAGCTGCGATGGGCCATGACTATTGAGCTCAATTGCTCACGTCGCTCATTACGGGAATGCCAAGAGAGCGAATATTATACACCGAGCAATGACAGAATGAAAAGACGAGTCCAGACGCTCAGTTGTGGTCTTGCTGAGGTCAAACTCTCGTCTGGTGACGAGGACTGGTCTGAGGATGTCCCTTTATCCGGTGTTCAGGTTGTTCAGTTTATCCACCAGTCCGTCAGAGAGTTCTTCATTGAGAAGGGACTGTTAGCTCTGGACGGCAGCTCAAGATCGAGTGATGAGGCAATCGGAAAGGCACACTTTCAGCTGTCCAGGACCTGCACACGCTACTTGGCGATGGAGGAGATTGGACTGTCAGTCTCCGAGGATGACAAAGCAAAGTGATGCCAAAGGTGTCCCTCAGGATGATCTCCTAGAACTGTTTGCTTGTCCATCAAACGTCCTCGTGGACCTCTGGAAGTGTATGTACGACGCGATGGGTATATATGGAGGTGACCGTCCGCCGGACGGGGCCAATCTTGTCTATGTTGTAGCGAGGTACCAGATTTTATCAGCGTTGAATGCCATCCTACAATATACCGGCCAGACCGCTATAGACCTCGACTCGGAGGATAACAATGGCCGGACGCCGCTATCGTGGGCCGTCGCAGAAGGGCACGAGGCGGTAGTGAGGCAGCTACTGACGACGGATCAGGTCGAGGCTGATTCGAAGGATAATATTAGTCAGACACCGCCACCACGGGCCAAAGAGCAAGGCCAGCTCCTAAACCCTTCAAGGTTTTAACAGGGGCGTTTTGATAATATAGACATAATCTCTCCATATATGGTTGGCATGCGTGGGATTGCTAGGATCAGGAGCCCAGCAAAATAAAACGAATAATCCTTTCCGGTGAGTTCAGAAAGGCCAGAGTAATCTATTCGTGTGAACTTGCATGGGTATCTCTCCCGAAGTATGCTAATTCTCACGGTCTCGTGTATTGTTAAGCGGCTCGCTGGACAATATGACATACTGCTTGCGGACACGCGGCCGCCGCCGTAGTTCGTCTCCTTCCGACTCGACAAGCGGACCCAAAAGCGTGTCGCCTATAACTCTCGGCACATTACTATCCACTCCTGCCCACACGGAGTCGATGTCGTATCCCGTCCAGACCCCAGCTTGTGCCTCTGCTGTATACGCGAGCCTCTGCAGGTGCAGCGCGTCGTCCCGGATCCACACTCGCTGCTTCTCTCGGGCTGTGGGTGAAAACCGGCCCACCAAGCCAGCGATGTTGTCGAGGAAGAGATTAACCAAGGTAATGAGCGTGCCGAGAGTGACGGTGAATAAGAGGCCAAAGCCGGAGAAGTTGGCGAATCCACCGCCCGGCCCGAGCCGTACACGCTGGCGGCTGCAGAGGGCCACTTCTTCGGATGAGTTGGGATGTGTCATGTACGGCAGGAGAACGGGATAGGTAGAGGAGGCTAGCACCCAGTAGAGCAGGCTCTGCTGTAGAGAAGTCATGACGATGCTGTGCCAGGCCTGTAATTCGATTTGCCACTGGTTGTCGGGCAGGGACATTTGGAAAAGGTCTCCCAGGATACCCTGATTAGCCAAGATGGCGTTGTCCAACACCGCCCCAGGAAGGGTGGCGGAGGTCCTTATCAAGTTCGCGAGCAGTTCGACTGTCGCTTGCTGCATTCTACTCATGTTCAAGTTCTCCGCGAAGGCGGTTTGTGCTTCAACCAGACCAGCGACGGCAGAACACGCGAGACTGTTGGGGTCGCACCACTGATACTGTTTGCCCACGCGATGTCAGTAAGACTGGATTTAGATGTTATGAGTGACTCTATAGGACACCAGATGCAGAGAAGAGAGAACTTGCCTGCTCGACGCAGCCCATGACTCCGGCAGCGTGATCTTGGCGATAGAAAGTGTTGTCCTCGGTCGACGGCTGGTAAGCCTGGTGTGCAGAAAAGACAGGGTCGTTGCATGCCTCTAAGAATAGGAGAGCATTGCTAGAAATGAGGAACAGCGACGGGTCACCATTAGATACATTTAATTGCGGGATGGGCCTGAACCCGCCAAAATAGTCCCCCTTCCTGCCCCCAAGAGTCAGCTATTACCCGTGTAGCTGAAGAGGTACGGTTAGTTCTTTGTAACTCTGCAAACAAATATATAGTGGACACGCGGGTCGACTTCTCATACGTACTGCAGAGTTCTCGCGAACGTTGCGTTCGCGATATACGTACTAAATCCGGCCGTATACTTCGAGCCCGGCAAGGCAGATCCTAGTCCATAGGAATACATAACGTATTCTCCACTATAAAGGGGATCAACAGGGAGAAAAAATATCTCTTAGTCAAGGGCGCTGACGGTTTTCGTATAGTTATTCTGAGTGATGGGTGCGCAGGTCGAAATCTTCCGGAGGTCGACCTGGTCCTCTGGGGGCGAATTAAGTCCCAGGATTGTGTTGGAATTAATTGCTGCCGTGTCGATTTTCATGGCCGGACCAACGCACATGGATTCGTCAAAAGGACAGCTCAGGTTCCAATGACTAGTCCAGTTGATGGTATATGTCGCGAACGGATTGCAATCATCCACATCTGTAGCGTTGTAACATCGCTGGGCATACGTGGTCGCTAGATTCAGCATGTCCAAGTAATAATTACCAGACGCGAGAACTACTTCTGAGTCGGATGGCAGGGCAGTGTTGTTAAGAATCCCACAACGATTTGATTTCAAGAGAACCTGGACCTGCGACGAGTCGCTGATTTTAGCTGAGTACAGTCCCGCAACGATGCCACCGATTGCGCATAGCAGCGACAGCAGGGTGAGCAACCAGGAGTTTCGCAGAGAGCGAGACGTCGAGCGATTCGCCCAAAACAGCTCAGTGAGTCGCACGACGGTGGAGGCCGGAGAGAGTCCGCTTCGGAGTACGACTTGTTGCTGCCGAAGCATGGGCCGGCATTTGCCTCGAGTGACTCTCTGTCGGATGTAGTGGATTGTGTAGGCGATCAAGTGCCAGAGATGCGACGCGACGAAGGACACGTACATAGCAAGGCATGCCGTGAGTAGCGATGCAAGACTAGCAGGCAGCGTAAGAGTCCAGCCCATGATCGGGTTGTCCTTGGACCAGTCGGTCCAGAAACCAACATAAACATCCGGAGCTCGGATCGACATGGTGTTGCTTTCTCAGCTTCCTCGGGCATCGAGTACCTCAGAAAGGAATCAAATCGCAGAATGGCATCTAAAAGATAACTCGATAATACCAATTATCGATTCGGAGAATACGACTAACGGGCCACGAAAGTCTCGTTGGTGTCGTATGCAGCCTCCGGTGCCGTGGCAGTTACAACAAGAATATAATTAGTCCATACATATAACTTCGTCCCGACATAACTGCGGTGTAATTTGCGCCGTAGCACAGCCCGGCCAAAGTACCGAGAAAAGTAACCGACACGAAAATGTCTTACATCTTAAGTTTCAAGCCACCTTTAATTCGTTGCTTACATATCCATCTACAACAGCTCAACGCCGCAACCAAGGAGACGAAAAGAAGGTAAAAAAATTACGAGCAAAGCGACCGTTAATATTCAATGTCCGCATTTTAAAAATTCAGTACAGCTTAAAAGTAGATATATTTAAATTCGTATAGTACTACGGGAACCGTAAGAGGCTCCCATTACCTAGCCGTAGCCAGCAAGGCCTTTAAGCCTTAAGCCCCAAAAGTCACGTATAGATTAAATAGGACTTAAGAACAAGGTGAGAATTAGCTTACCGCCCAGTAGAACGCTAGGGCCCCACTCCCGGAGCCCTTAGCCTTCAGCCTACAGCCGGGCCTAACTCCAGCCTTTTCCTAGACATACAATAATTCTATCTATCAATAAAAACCAACCCTTTTTAAGGACTAATTACTGATATCTTTATTACGTCCTTAGTAAGTAGTAGTAACGTAATATAACGTTTTAAGGCTATATTCCGAACGTTAGAAAAAACGTTCTAACTTTCTCGTAGCCGTAGCTTAGTTAGAAAGAACGCTTAAAACTCTTCCAATAAGCGATTCCGATCGGTTTTTAAGTAATCGTTAGAATCGACCCTTCTTTTTCTTTAAAAATACTTCTACGACTAATCTTAAACTTATCTTCAATCTATCAAGTAATCCCTGCTTAAACGATTGAAATGGCGGACCTAAGCTTAAGCCTAGGCCTTAGCTCGGGCTTCGGCTTAAGCTAAGCTCTAGCTCCGGAAAACGTTAAGAACGTAAAAGACTATCCTTCTAGTTATAATAAAAATAATAGTAAATAAGAAGTTAAAGTTAAACGACTAACTAAGTTTAATAATAACGTAAATACCGTTAAATATTTCGAATCCCGAATCAATTCGCTAATTAAGTTAACCGATTGTAAATTTAATACCTTCTAAATAACTTAAAACAAAATAATAAACATTCTCGCTCGTATAAAGAAAAGCTCTAATAATACTCCTTTTTTTTTATCGTATAAATACTCGTTCTTTAATAGTAACAATCTTAACCTATAGAATATTAATTTAAAATAATAATACGTTAATAACCTCGAACCGTTATAATAAAACGTATTTAAGACGTAACTTATTTTTATTTTTAAGATTAAACGTAACGATATCGATACTTTTAATCCCTTCTATAAAAACTTTAAAGATATTAATATAGTATAAGATAAAAAAAATCTTATTTATATAAACGTATATACCTTTTAAAACTAAGTTAAATTATATTTCAAAGACCTTAACATTACTTTTAACAACGAAAAACAATTAATTTCCTTTTTTTAAACCCTTTTAATTAAAAAAACCGTACTTTAATAGAATAACTAAATGACCTCGTAATAGTACTAAATATTCTACTAAGGAAAACTTCGTATAATATTTTAAGCTTTAAAAGAACAATTTAACCTTAACTTAACTATTATTTCCTGTAAATTCAACGGATTTACCTTTAACTTTCGAAATATCGTTACTAATAAAATAACCGTACGTTAATATATTATTAAAATATTTTAATATACGTATAATATAAAAATCTTAACTAATAATAACGGTAATTAATATAATATAATAACTTAAATTTAATCGACTATAAACTTACGTATCTGATAATATTTCCGTTAACTTAACGTATTAGAAATCTTTAATAACTATTTAATTTAAACCGACTATACTTATTTAATTTTAATTATACGAACTTACGAAAATTACCCTTATATTCGATAACGAACTACGAAAACTACTAATAAATCTATTACTTTAACTAGTTTATTTAAACGAACTTATTTTAACTATACTTAATAAAAGTCTAACTATAAAATCGAACGTAGTAATAACTATAATTTTAAACGTTTTAATAAATCTTACGACCGTAATAATCGATATATCCGTTCTTAACGTAATAAACGTTCTTTTAAATATAATTAACGAGATAATTACAATCGTAACCGTTATTCCAACTATAATAAACGTAAAAGAAGAAAAAACGATCGTTATAATCGTAATAATACTAACCGATTTCGTAATAACCGAAATAATCGTAATAATCGAAACAATTATAACTGAAATAATCGTAATAACCGTAATAATACCGATAATTTAAACCGTAAAAAACCGAATAAATGAATTTACTAAATTTAAAATACGAATAATAATAGAAATTAAAATAATAATAAATATTCTTCGGCCGTTTCTAACTTAAATAATAATTTTAATACTAACTTTACTTATTACGTCGATAATAAAACTTATAATCGTTACTATAAAACTTTCTATACGAAAAAAACTAAGTTTAATCATTCTAAATCCTACTATTAAATAATGGGAATTAATAGACGGGCCATCACGTTTAGATAACCGGGCCATCACTTTAGCCGGGCCATCAGATACACGTCCTTCTATTGGCTCAAAAACTTTCTGTTAGTAGAGGCCTACTCTATCAAAAATTCTGCTACATCCCCGCGAGTACGCTAGCTGGCAAGCAACTGGCCCCCCTTAGTGCTTATGAGTATTACGTCTTATTATCCAATTAACGTTCATAAGCACTAAGGTTGGCCGGACCGTTGTCTTTTTAGACTTGGTAATCTCCTTTGTTAACATGACAGTCTACAATTAACGTCTTAATTATGTTATAGCTTCCTCTATAAAACGACCTAGGCATAATGACGCCGACCTTACTAAGTTTAAATCTCGAAATCCTAAGCGATTAAAGTCTAATCCTCTAGATTTATCTAATCATACTATACTTACCTTTCCCGCCAGTAGTTTAGGTACTGACCTAAAGCTTTAGTATAGCGTTAGTAACGACGATATTCTATATAACTTATTCGCGATAAACTTACCCTAATATTTTACGACTATAACCCGACCTTACGGTTTCTACGGTATATAAGAACTTTAGCTGGAGATACGCGACGATTACGAAATTTATCTTAACTACGACTTCTCGAAGTTAAATATAACGAAATATCGAGTACGACTTCCTATACCGGATCTAGGTATTAACGAATGAAAATAAGTACGTTACGACGTAAAGATAGAAAGACTTAATCTAAAGAAAAGGGTCCGGGGTTTAAGTAGTATATTTTGTATTATAAAAGACTTTTATTAAGTTAAATTCGACGGAAATAAATTAAGTTTAAGTTTTTCGGATAGATTGTTTAATCGGTTACTGAGTATTCGGTTTCTAATATACGAGAAAACTATGATATTTCGAAAAACATACCGTTCTCGCGATAGGTTTTATATATTATACGAAGAGACTATTATCGAACGTATCTGGAGTTGTTTTCCGTAAAGTAATAACTATTCTTAACCCGGATTTTCTTTATTATTTAGTACTTAATTTCGATAAGAATAAGATAACTAACAACGGAACTTAAAGTCGAGCCTTATCTAAGTAAAAATAATACTTATACTTCCGATTTTAAACGATCTTGAGCCGACGTTCGAAGTTCTTTTTATTTAAGTATTAACGTTCGTAAAAGCTAATAGTTTTAATATCGTTAAACGATAAGTTCGTTATCGTAAAGGGTAGCTTACGTAGTACACTATTAAGTACGATAAATATAGTAAATCGAAATAAAGTAAGAATAATAAGCTTCGATAAAAATAATCTTAGAAATACGATTATATATAGAAAATTTATATTACGTTCAATAAGGAAAACTAATAGATTTTATAATATTATACGGACTTTATATACGGTTAATATAATTATAATCTTAACGTAAACCCTATCCACTAGTTGTAAAAGATATCTTCAAGACAGGATTTAAATTTTGGTGAGGCGCTCGGGCCAAGCGAAAAAGACAGGGGGTTCAAAGGGTTTATTTTACAGGGGGTAGAAAGGATTTAGTTCCCGTACGGCAAACTGGATGCAATTCAGACGGCAGATACATAAGGACCTAGCGACATCGTATATGCAAGGGCAAGGCGTACGGAGCTGTCGTCGTTGAGATATGGGTGTCGGAAGTTGGGGTGTTTTTGGTGTGGTCTGGGTAGCCGTACGGGAGACGATTAGATAAGGATGATTACTAACTGCCAGACGACATGCGTATTGACGATACGACAGTCTTCTTACCGGCTCGTCTGTACTTAAAGGTTTCTTTTCTCCTTGTACGAAGGCTTATAATCTTTTCTAGAAAGAAGAACGGTATCCGACGACAAAGACAGCATGAAGGAGGGTTCCGG